>JASSUY010009655.1:26099-45929 GCA_032466535.1 Forpus xanthops | reverse complement strand
GAAGAGAAGGCTGCGTGGAGACCTCATAGCAGCATTCCAATATCTGAAGGGGGCCTATAGGGATGCTGGGGAGGGACGCTTCATGAGGGACTCTACTGAGAGGACAAGGGGTAATGAGTTCAAACTTAAACAGGGGAAGTTAAGATTGGATCTGAAGAAGAAATTCTTTACTGTGGGAGTGGTGAGGCACTGGAATGGGTTGCCCATGGAAGTTGTGAATGCTCCATCACTGGCGACGTTCAAGGCCGGGTTGGATATAGCCTTGGGTGACATGGTTTAGTGGGAGGTGTCCCTGCCCATGGCAGGGGGGTTGGAATTATATGATCTTAAGGTCCTTTCCAACCCTAACTATTCTATGATTCTATGATTCTATGTATCTGTCAAAGTTTTAAATGCTATTGATAGCAAGTTGAGGTCATCCAAATAAATACAGTGGTAAGGTATGGCAAAAGTGCAGCACTGGTCAGTTTTACTTGTGATTCTGTATTTGGGGTTACTTATATAACTTTTCTGCATCTAGTCAAATAAAACAGTGTTGCCTGTAGGAGCTTTTCCATTCTTCAAGCATGGAAGTGGAGGAACTGCTTTCCTGCAGTTCTGAGACGAATCTAAAACCATTGGGATGCTGCACAGCCATTGCATAACAGCATGATATTTCAGGGAGCACAGACAGTGAATTTATCTGAGGTTCATCTGTCCATCCCTCTGTACCATGACATTAGTCTTAGTAAAAGATGCAATAAGCTCCTTAGATGCAGGAGTCAGACCACGCACAGATGAAAAGGAAAAGCTGATTTTCTCTTCCAAAATGGCAATCTGTTCTGTCACTACTTTCTTTCATTTTCTCTCGGTCCCTTCTTCCTTGTACATATTTTTTTTTTCATTGTTAGGCTCAAGTGTAGATTCTGCTTAACCTGAGCTCACTAAGAAAGTTGTACCAAGTCAGCCCTTTCAAGTCTCATGCCTTTGGCCAAAGATAGCAGCAGATCAGTTTGCTTGTACTTCCCCCCACACCCAGGGATTTCACTTACAATAGAGATCCAAAAATTTAATTTTCAAGGGGCATCCTTGCAAAGACAGTTGCTGACACAGCTGCTACAGGACACCAAGGAAATCACATGTGAAAATAATACCGCCACCTCTGGGTATGCAACGTATGCATCATTCATGCAGTGTTACAAGGATGATGGAATGGCAGGTGGGGGTAACTCTAAAATCCTCCTAGACTCTCCAGAACATAGGGCATATCTGCATATGTGTGCCTTGTGGCAGTTATGGGAAAGGGAGTACTGAAAACAGTTAAAAAGTAAAAAAAATAGCCCTCTTTTAAAAAAAGACTTTACATCCCATATGGCGCTTGATTATTACGCTAACATCACTGGAGCCTCTCTCTGTTCTATGTGTTCTGAGGTCCTCTACGGAGAGCAGGGAAAAGACGGGATTAGCTAAATGTAGCATGCTCCATGCTGTCTTGGGAACATTACAGATTTTGTAATAATATCAACTGCAAGACATCTCTCAGTTGTAAGAGGGTGTGAATCTAAAACAAAGAGAAAAAGGATCACCAGCACAAGACTGACACAGCAAAACAAGAAATGAAGTGGAATCAAGAGACAGGAAAACCAAGAAAGGAGAGCAATATAAGATGTGGAGGCAGAGAGGGTGTAAAAAATAGGCACAAGAAAACAAACACAATTTTACACCAGGCCCCCACTTATTCTGGCACCTTTTTGATGACAGTAGGACTTAACTACTGCGTCACATCAGTGCTGAGCTGCAAATGCTCATCTCACACTGACTTTTAATCACCGACCCCTCAAATTCAGAATAGCACAGCAAGAAAGCACCAAGACGTCTGCATATCATACAGTGGCCATACAAGGACTTAATCACCTTCCTCTGGTGAATTTATGGAGCAGCTGCTCTCTAAGGCCCTAGTGCTTAAATATGAATTATGTGTTTTTAGGAGTACTAATCAGTATGGAGGAAGCTTACCATACATGCCCTTATCCATGAACACTAGGAGATGAAGGAGCTGTTCTGCTTGACCTTTGTTGTAAAGGAGAGAGAATTTTGGAAAGAAAAGTGTGATTATTTGTATGTCCCATTTTATAGCCTACATAACACTTTTCCAACTCATGCAGCTGTGTTTGACTGTAGGCAAGGGGAGCTCTCAGATTTTCTTCTAACGCTTTTAATATTGAAGGGAATGTAGTGTTGGCCTGGTGCAAATGCATGTCTAAAAAAGAGATTAACAAAGGTTACTTTCTCTTCCTTTTTTCCTTAAAAAAGTGGCACATTTAACAAAAATATTAGGCAATAAGTTTATATACACTTTTTCTTTATTCTGGTTATTATCACTTAGGATCCTGGAGAAGTAGAGATTTCTTTTGCAATTTAGGAAAGTCTTGCATGTAAAAATCAACCCGGAGAGAAAGAAACTCTTCTCCACATATTTGGTGGGGTTTTATATTTACCCTGAAAGAAGCCTGCATCCCCTTAGGAGAGAAAGTAGCCAGCTTCAGCGCTCAGAGATGGTTCCTTCAGGTGTTAAAAAATAAGAAAGATTTACCTAAATGCTTATGAGTGCTAAATCACTGTTTTGTTGGAAAAAATTGCAGTAAGCAAATACACTGAGTTTTTTTCTCTTTGTTTTATTGTGTTTCATACTATGCTAACAAATACGATGTAGAACAAACCAGGAACTTGTACATAGCAGAAATCTTCCCGTGGCCTTCAAAAACCCACACAAACAGACAATGGAAGTCCAGAAAATAGCATCTTTCAAAAAATATTTTGTTATGATTTGCAATTTGAAAGTATCAGTACCATCCCAAACTCAAAACCTGAGAGGTACTGTTCCCAAAATACTCTAACAGCTTTAGTAATGAAGTTACTAGTTGATAAAACAAGGCGCTGAGAAACAAGGTCAACTGGCCATTTAGAACAGCAGAGTAGAAACAGTGTAAACCATTGGGAACACCATAGCTTGAATTTCAATAAACCAAGGATTTTGAAAGCCCTATTTGAGATATCTTTCTTGAGCCTGATTTTTGGAGAATGTTGGTCCTTAAAAATAAGTCCTTTGAATGATTTGCAACACAGCACTCATTTTGAGAAAGTCACCTTTTCTGTAATCACTGTGTCTAATCTCTGTAATATTATAAAGACCTTCATATTTTAATTGCAAAATAAGCAGTCTCTTAGTCACAAGTTGTCTCCAATTTCCAAAAGAAATTGAAGGTAATGAAAATATTTGCAAGAGGATGAGTTGCAGGAGAAGGTTTTAAATTAGAAGGGTCAGTAACATCTTAACAATTTTTATGCTACATTAAGTCAGAAAATTATTTCTGTGCTTGTCTTGCTTAACTTTCAGGGAAAGCTTCAATGCATATCCAACATAGCAGTAACTTAAGAAAAGCTTTAAAAATATGGGCAACATGAAAGAGTTCATTATCAGCCATTATCAATTATTTTCATAAATAATAAATATTAGCATATATTTTCATTTCAAAACTTCCAAGCAGATCTCCAGCACACGTTAAACACAATAAAACCAAAAACTTTTGAAATTGCAAAAAGTTAATATAGCTACATTTTCTACATGTCTGTGTTGCTAAGGAGAGACAAGATTTGGTCTCCATTTGTGTGTGAAGAAAATGAGGAGTGATATCTGCAAAAAAATGCATGCCTGTATATTATGAATAAATACTGGCAATTGAACTTATTCATGCTTATGACTAAGAATTTCTGGTTTAAGTGTCCTGAGATGCACCTGAAACACAACACAACTCTACCGTAAGCTTAGAACAAGAACTTTTTGCCCCAGAGGGGAAGGAAAAGGAAGATAGAATGCCAGGTCATGGTCTTTATAGTGCCTCATGCTTCACATTAGCTAGCATACCAGAGCTAACATCTCTGCTCTGAATGAAGATGCTTTGGTCTTTCCAGCATCTCCCCTTTTTGGGTGATCCTTGGGTGACATGGTTTAGTGTGAGGTGTCCCTGCCCATGGCAGGGGTGTTGGAACTAAATGATCTTAAGATCCTTTCCAACCCTAACTATTCTATTATCTAAATTACTTTGTCCATAGTACCATGCTTTTAGCTGAAAAGAAAGAGTGGCACTTAGTCATCTACATGGTGTGTCAGTTCCATGTAGAAATTTCCCTGCAGAATTTCCTCAACCAAGAATTAGTCAGAGCTGAGCAAAGCATTCTGCAAACAGCTATGGTCCAAGCTAAAACCTTGTTCTATTGTCAGCCATCTGGATGAAGTGAGTACCATAATATTTACTGTTCTTGATTGCTTGCACAAAAAAGAGAGAAAAAAAAGACAGCACAACATATGGACTGGCTTATGTCAGTGCAGCTGTGCATAAGAGGGTCATGGCAAATATCTCCTCCAGCCTGTTGAAAACATTGTCACTCTGCACTATAGACTGTATATGAGTGGTGGTATCTTGCCATAATTTCACTGATTTCAACAAAGCTATGATGATCTATCCCATGGAAAATCCAATTTGTTGGACTGTTGTAACAAAAATAATGTTTCCTGTCCACTACACATTCATGTACACAACAAAATAAATAATATTAAAAAATAAAGTAATAAAGTAATAGGAAAAAAGACATATGAAACTTCACATGACCTAATTTGATTTCAACTTAGAAATGCTTTTCTCCTCTTTGAGGTACATATGGAGGATATTTTCCATCTCCAAGCCTTCTTCAATTATACAAGAGCTGTCTTGTCTTAGACTTGCATGGGTGACAGTCTTAATGTGGTTGATTACCCTAGGGTCACACTTGAAACAAAAGCTATAGAAGCATTAGTTCATGCACTGACATGAAAAACACATTTTTTGTATCTTTCTGCCCTCTAAATGTTCTTGCTTCCTTCATTAGGAACCTTCCTTTGAGATCACATCTCTCACTTTACAAAGTCTAGCTGAGTTTTCCTTCTGTTATATTCGTTGTCCTTTCTCCTCTACTATTACTCAGAAAGCATATAAATAAAAATCATAATTTCCAAATAATATACAATAAAGAAAAATAACAGACTTCTTACTTAGTCATTGAATTATCTGTCTTCTTCAAACTGTCTACAGCTTTTTGGTGGAAATACTCTGTGATTCATTTCTTTCTCATTGTCATACCAGGGAATAATTTCCCTCCTCTTTTTCACCCTAAGGTACAAAGCTCACTTGTTTGTTTAGATGGGCTGGTTAGTTGTTTTGGTTTTGGATACTGTGCCATTGAAAACACATACATAGATGATGTGATCAGTTCTATGAAGTGAAGAAATATGAAGTCCGATGCTTTAAAATATTCCACTTGAGGTCAGCCTGGGTTTACAAAATGTCAAGGATGGTTTCAGTGTGCGTCTTTGACTTGGATCTTGGTATATGCATCCCTGCACTGCCGTTAGTTATGCCAAGCATTCAGGCTCAGAAATCCCTCCTTTTGAAAATACATGTGTGCAACACCATCCATTTCAGTGGAGCTTTACTCATGTTTAACAAGATTCTGAAGATCTGATTTTTCAAATATTTTATATGCTTGATTTCAAGAACCATCCACTTAGATTAACTAAGTAGCACTGATCTTGTTGGTGTTGACTACATCTTCACAGATTTTCACATACTGCTATTTGTCTGAAGTTGGCTAGTGTCAATAACATTTAGGGTAAATCATTTGCCTATAAATACTTTTATGCCTGTTTATATCCAGTTCCTGTAGATCAGTCATTATGAGCACATATTACAAATCTTTGCTTTGAACTGGAGCAGTCTAGTTCTGCTTCTCACAATTCTTCATGAGTACCAATCTAGAAATTTCCCTTAAATATAACCATACAACAGTTTCCCTGAAAAAATATGAGAAAGGCTCATTAGAGATTTGTTTTTTGAAAGAAGATATGCATAATCCCCCTTAATAACAAATAGATTTTCCTGTTATCTTCTACTGAACAAAAAAAAAAAAAAAAAAAAGCACATTTCCTATAATAAAGGGAAAATGCAATCTAATTTTCCTAAACAGTACTTAGTCCCTTGTTAATTTTTTCAGTAGGAATGAGGAGAACAGCAGCATAGAGCAGCAGACACTTAACAAAGAGTGACACTAGTGCTATGCCTCTCTAGCTGCTGCCTTATTGAATCCTTTCTTTACAAGGTGTATTATCCTTGCATCGTACTTCTTGTTTCCTCTTCTTCACTAGCATCTTCCCTACTGCAGGTGGCCAGTGCTGGCCCTGAATTGAAATTTTCTTGTGCCATAGACCCTGTAACCCCTCCTTTAAACTGTACAACCTCCATTCAGTTCACAATATACTAAGTAATATTGCTCTTCCTTTCAATTATTGTGGCTTCAGCGTTATATCGAGTCATTATTTTTCTCATTCTTTTCCCTGTTACCTCTTTAATGTGGGAAAATAGTGCCTCTGATCATTGCAAACATATAATCAGGGTAATCAAAGTCAGTTTGTGTAGTCTGCAAAGATGGATACATTTTAGAAAATCAGAGCACCTAAGTCTAAATCTTGGATTAGATAGTTTTAGGCATGTTTAGATAGATGCTTCTAAGCATGTGCCTTCAAACAGACATAAATACAGATCCTGATAGAACCTTCAGACCCTGTGTTTTCAACACTAGTTCAGAACCCGGTAAGACACAAAAAATAATATATCCTTATAAAGTTAAGCAGGGCAGAAATTTGAATTAAAAACCAGAAAACATAATGCACATTCAGGCACCACTGTTGCTACATTTTTATTTCACAAGAACCTACTGTGTTAAGATGCTACACGTAGTCTACAGATAAAGAAAGAATTTTACCTAGTAGCTAGGCATAATTGGCCTCAGATGAAAACTGATTTTCTTTGCAGAGTTTTACGGACCAAATCCCATTGCCTAATTAAGAATATTTTTGCCTTTTGCAGTTTTCTTCATTTAAATATCAGTTACATTTTGAAATTGTGTAGGCTACAGTTACTAATTTTTAGGTACTTGAGGAAGAATATGTAAAACATATGTAACAATACATACATCAACTTTTCAATTTAAATTGAAATATGTCTAATCTGCTTTTGTGAACTACCTATTCTAACAACAACAAAAAAAAAAAAGTAAGAAAAAGAGCAGGGATCACCTGTAAACTACTCTTTGTGTGGGACCTATCAAAATCATGAAATTAAATGTCCAGAATTACAGGATTTTGACTAAGACAGACACAAAGGAATGAAAAGCTTTTAATTTTGGACTTTCATTTGCTAAATTCAGATCCGGCATAATGACTTCAGTTGTGGCCCATGGATGCAATATTAAACTGGCTGCTTTGCAGTATTCCAGCTGTAAGATTTGCAGAACACTCACTTATGGCTGAGATCTCATTGTGCTAGATTTTATACATGCAGAAAAAAAGACAATTATTTTATTCAGAGGTTGCAAATCCCATACTTACACATCAATCCATATATGAAATATAGTACAAGAAATGCTCTATATGAAGACAAATTTTGTCAAACTACTGCTTTCTAAGATATATGTTAGATTAATATGTTAGACTGACATTTTATCATGCCGAAGATCATAAGATGTGTTTTACGGTGCATTAAAATCTCATGAAAACAATTTCAGAGGGTTAGCATAATATATTGTTCAGAGTTGAATACTGCCTTGAATGATAAGGGCTAACATGCCATCAGGCTACAATAAACTACAGCTTTGAGATATCAATTTTCATTTATCAAGAAGGTCATTTACATAGGTAAAGCAAAAACATAATGATGTATTTTTGCACTGTCTTGGAGGGAAAAAATGAACTTATTTTCCAATGTCCAGAAAATACAAAAACATTCTGTGAAATCCATTCTTAAGTCATTTAACCTTTCATACAAAATAAATTGTCATGGATTTAGTTATAAAATGGAAAATACATACATTCTGGTTTCTTATATTAAATGTAAGTAAATATTTAAACTCTAAAGGAAATATGCTATTCAAGCACAAATTTATTACTCTAACTGAAGCTTTGAAAAATTGTATCTATTCATTTGATTTCTGCAAGTGACACAGAAAAGCCATGCAACCTTGAAGCACTTCCCTATAACTTCACTCCAAGAGAAATTCATCACCATGAGTTACTTAGAGCTGTACACTGCCCTTAATCCACATGTGAAATACTGTATTTTAAGGCCTTTAAGCTGATAAAGCGCATGTTCATACAGTTAATAGGGTGGAAAAGAGAGCAGCTGATATAAGAGATGGAGAAAGGGACCCTAGATTAAAAACTATGTTTAGTCTTAAGTCTCACTCTAACCTCCTCCATTTTCATGTTCATGAAGAGCCGAAGGAGTCATGACTGTTGTGTCAACCACTCTGCAGAGCTTCAGGCTACCTTCAACTGATTTGATGGCCAAAATCACAGTCTGCAGTAGCCCTTCCCTTAAACAACATATGGCCAAGCAAGGCAATAGGCCACCAGGAATTCCTTCCCATCTTCCCTTCCCCTCCCTTCCCTTTCTTTTCTTTCCATATAAAAGAAGGAGGAATGACAGATTTAAGATTTCAAATAAAAGAGAATGATAGGCTTTTATTCGGTATTTTATCTCAAGGTGTGATTGCATGTGCCAGTCACTGTTCACATGCCCCTGTGAAGATGACAAACAGGCCTGCAAGAGCACAGCAAGTTTAAAATAGTATTTGAAAGATATTTTCTTTCTGTACCTTTAAGCCATGAACCTTTTCTATTTTCCTCTTCCCTTATTCCCCTCATACACAACATTGCTGTTCTTTTTTTTCTTTTTTGTCACTGGCCCTATTAGCAGTGCAGGAGAATAAGAGAGTTGATGGGCCTGTATGGAATAAAAGGATGTTGTCAGTCTGGTGTCAGGTCAGACTGGACTTTGAGGAAAGAATCAAACAGCCCCCTTTCAAAATGATTGATGCCTTCTCCAGCTTTAGCTTAATAACTTTGTGCTTTCTTATCAGCACCTTTGGGTCCACTGCAGTGAAATTCCTAGTATTGCTCTTGTCATCCCTGCTGAAGAGGCTTACAAGATTTTCACTTAATTTAGGCTAGTGCAGGGGACAGAGATTAAAACCACTGTAGTCAGCTCCCCCGAATTCCCTTCAGTGTTTCTAGCCTACGGGTGAAATATGCTGTTAGTGGGCAGAGGTAACACCAGTACCCTGAAATTAGCTCTGGCTTAAAATTAATAACGCTGCTTTTAAAATATGAAGATAAGACTCAAATACAGATTTAGTTAAGTGAATGTCCCGATTTTCAATACTGCTAAGGATTACTAAGTGTACAGTACAATGAGGGAGAAAGGAAAGAAAAAGCAGACACTGAGGTGTAGAATTAGGAGCCAAATCTTTGCCATCATGGTCAGATCAGATCTCCACCCAAGCTCTGGAGGAGCACTTGATAAGAGCACCAGAAAAGTGATATCATGCTGTAGGTTTTGATTCCCCCACATTTGTTTTCAGACTCATTTGTCAACAACAAAAGAACAAAGTTCAAGCAAAATGCATGGGTCTCATTTCTTACCAATAACGAACAAGACTAAAGACGCCTCCTGCAGATTAATGACTGGTTGAAACCAGTTAATCACCTCAAGCCATTAACCCTAACTTATTAAGCTCTAGGATCTAAACCAAGTCCTCAATCATTGTGGCTGTTATTCACCCTTCCTATTTACAGACCCATCCCCCAATCTCTTCCAAGTCCCACTCCAAAAAAATCAACTAAAAATTGCATGTGGGAATTTGTATTATATGCGTGTGGAGATATAGAAGCCAGCTGCACAGGTAATGAAGTGGTCCATTTCTCACCTATTTCAGAGCAATATTCGTTTCACATCACATACATATCAGCACAAGGTATTTGTGGGTATTGAAAACTTGACACGTTAGGTAATCAGGGCTTACCGATCTTTCCACAGAGTAATTTAGTTTATAATATAGCAGGAAACAAGAGGGAAAGAGTAGAGAAAAAGGAGCTGGGGGGAAGGCAGGCAAAAAAAGAAGGAAAAATACCCTAACCTGGAAGAGATAAATCCAAACATTCATCTTTCTGAAGAGGAACCTATTCATAAAGTTAATTCTTGATGTATTGTGATAGGCTTTTGTTTTGATTTATTTTATAACCCCATTCAGTACAGTAGGCAGCCTGTTGTTTGCTCTAATCATCTGTTTCCATGACCTTCACCTTTATTGATTTGGCTTCTTCCTAAATTTAATGCAGACTCTGAGATTAAAGCCATTTTTTTCTCCAGGACAAGTTGTTTAACAGTGGATTTGTTTTAAGAAGGAGAAATCATTTTGATTAGTAAAAAAAGGATTTTTAGCGCAGAATGTATGTTTCAATAAATAAAAACTCTTTTCAGGGATAAGCAATGGAAGGTGGATTTTAGATCATAAACAAAGTCAGCATTTTTTTTTTTTAAGTGTGAAAAAGTGAGTGAAATAAATAAAAGAAACATTGCTTATAATATATTTATGAGTGTTATCAAATGCTGCAGATTTGAAGACTAAGGTACACAGGATTTTATTCTCCCTTCCCAGGTGCTATTTTAATAAGGCTTATAGTTTCAATAGGTAGAGATTCATACAATGTGAAGTAATTTTCCCCAACAGATAGAGTAATATAATTCAGTATTTTGCAAGTGTAGCAGTTGAGATTATAAATCAAAGACAGAATTTACGGCAAGAATATAATAAGCCCAATCCCATTTTCCCTAACAATTTATAGGTCTGATATGATTATACAGCTTATTTGCTTGGCTTTATTACTGCATTAAACCTCCTCCTCCTTGGTGATACTTTGTTCTCTAATGTCTGCCGTCAACCTTCAGTCACACATTTTGATAAAACACCCAGCTGCTTCTTGCACATAGTATATTAAAAACTACAGACCGCCTTTCCATAGTAACACATAACATGGATTTGATTCTGCAGCCCCTTTACCTCACTTGAAACCATAATGAATTACCAGAGATAAACAGACTGAACCAAATCCACTGCAGTAAATGGAAAATCGTCTGTTGACCTCACAGGGCTTTGAACCATTCCTCCCCTGACAGCAGACATTCATTTCCTGTTCCCAGCCTCTGCCAGGGTAATAATAAATGTATTACCTAACTCAGCTCTAGCACTTGGTAGCAAAATGAACCAGAGATAACATGCAGTACAAATTAATATACCTATTTTTTTTCTGTACCCTACATAAAATTCAGAAGGAGGAAAAATATTATAGAATTATCTTAATCTGAAAAGGCATTAAAAAAGAAACTTAGCTAGATCTTCACTCACATTTTTTCTCAAATATTTTCTTTCCATTATTTTTCCATTACCACAATATAATTTCTGTTAAAGAAACATGATGCTGACACGAATTAACTGTATATTTATCTTATAAATATTTGAACTACATACTGCTTTCTGTTTTACTGTTAAAATGGGACAGTTTTACTGGAAGAGAAACCTAACAGCAGCTACAGAACCGCCACTTCCTGTTGATAACAAAACCTGAGCTCTACATCTGTTGCCTGGCGTTTCCCTTATAGTGCTTCAGCAGTGTTTTCTCTAGCTATTGTTTTGTGTTCATCCCTAGGAGTTTTGTACAATTCCTCTGAAACTGAACAATTGGGGGAAAAAATTATTGAATGTTACTATGGCAACTAAAAAAAAAAGAAGAAAAAAAGAAAACAAAAGAAAAACACTGTAGGCAGACTGATGACTCGGGGCTCAGTTTCTCACCAGTACAGACACATTGTCCACAAATAGAGCAATCTGGGGCCTATTTAAAGGTGTTGAACTGAGGGGATATTTTAATGACATACTCTTATTTAGAATAGAGGGTTTTTTTCTCTACTGAGCAGCTGTACTGCCCTATTTTAAGACAATATTAAGGTCAAAGAATTATGTGATAAAAAATTAAAGCAAAAAAAAAAAAAAAACCAGAAAATCAATTAAACTTTTTACACCTTCACACATAACAATAAAAGACTGAAATGCCATTTCATGGTATCAACAGCTGACGGGATCTTCTGGGTTAAGGAAATGAATCTTCAGCTATTTCAGGGAACCACACTGCGTAAAACCAGATGTGAAAATACCAGACTCCTTAAAACAGCTATGACTTTTGCATGTATGACTCCTGTTAGGAAGCTGTCTCACAGCTTTATTCTTGTCATGTCTCAAAGCCATCTTCTCATTTTTGTTCAAGTTTATTTGTTGCCAGATTTACTTTTTATTTTTCCAGATTCTCCCCCCCATCCGCCCTGAGCAAGCACTGTCCTTTGGCTTAAACAGCTCCTCTCTCTCTTTGGGATCTAAAATACCCTCACATACTCACACAGAACAGAATTTTCCTTACCTGGTCTTTGTTGCATGAAACTAAACTCTTCAGTTTGCTCATCTTTATTTCTAAGATGTACTCTCCTTTTAACTATAGTCCCATAGATTACAATCCTGTAGTCCCCCTCAGCTGTTCCCATGTAATTTCATTCTCACTGAGCAGCAACAAACTCCAGATGTGTTTTTACCTGGATGTTGTTTGAAGGTATTAATGCGTCTGTGCCATCATTGGGAATTGCTACCCTGATGTACCAAGGAAAACATCATTATAGGGCCCTTCTCTTAGGCTGTGTATCAGTTCATGCACGTTTGAAAACACAATGCTAAATTATGCTAAAAAAGAACATTACAGCATTTAATCTTTTTATGGAAATTAGAACAAAGAGAAATTTCTAAATTAAAAGACTTTTCATCTCTTTCCCTTAAAAAGCAGCGTATTTCATCTAAATATCTCTACTAAGTCCAATGGCTTTTGGGAAACCCAATGTTTATCAGTCACCAAAAGTTCTTATGTAACCTAAAGTAAGGAACACAAAAGTGAAGGCGTTTCTTTATTTAAAATTATGGTTACATTGTGGAAGCATTCAAAATACAAATTAACAAATGTAAGAAACAAAGAAAAATTACCTTTTCTTAGACACTTGGTTCACTATATATTCCCTATGTAATAGTCATGTCCATGAGCGATGGCTGATGTAGTTATTCACAAATCCTCCTGTCCATAAGAAAATACCTGAGAAATAAGGGGACTGAGGCAAAAGATAAAAAGAAGGTCTTTTGATGGTAAGAACTTGGTAGAAGGAATGGTGGCAGAATTTTAAATAGTTGAACTGTCTCCATCATCTCACTTGCAAAGAAAGCAAGCAAATAAAGGTTGGGAATAATGGTCTAAAAACATCTTGCTTTAAAAGTAATTGTCAATTTCAGTTGTTATGATACTTCCATCTCAGGAGAAAGAAGCTGAAATGCTTGTAGCATAGGGTTGAAAACCATTTTTCCTTGTTGACTGCAGGAGAGAGACAAAACTATGTCATTCTGGTATTACACATAAATATATGTAAGTATAAAGCAGGAGCTGAACAGAATAAAACAGTGGGATTTAGAAACCAATAAAGGTTTGATAGAATTTTCATCACAAAAGCAAATTCTTCAAATCAACTGCGCATTTACATTCCTGCAAATATAAATACTTTGATATGGAATTAGTGTTTGAATGTGGCTAGCATTTTTGCTGATATATTTCTCATTCAGTGCTGCTCAGGGTCCTGCAAAAACTGTGGTAGTAAGTATGGTCATTGACCATCCTTCAGTTTAAAAACACAGATCAGTAGCTCAGTGTCACCTTGAAATAATGCAGGTCTATGTGGGATAATGGCTCTGTATATTTGCAGTTTAGAGTTCATGTAAGTGTGAAACTAATGGCATTAGCAAAAGCCAGGCAAAGCATCAGCAAGCAAGTTGTAAGCTTTCCTTTCCTTGGTCAAAGTCTATTTCACCCTTATTACTGCAGGCCAGAACAAAGACTGACAGACATGTCACTGCTGTGACAAAATTTCTGATATTCAAAAAAGAGCCAAAGGTGATACCAAACTCATTGTCTCTGGTTGGCTCAAGTAGGATTTGGGTACAGTGTCTAGATAGAAACTTAAATTAATAATGTAAAGCATTTCTTTACTACAGGAGCTAAAAGGATTGATCCAGAGCTCAAAAAATACGAACAACTACTGTACCTTTGTATCCCACTACTATGACACGATTAAGCAAATAATAATGCTTATTATTTAATATAACATTGCAATAAAGATTTAAATATAATAAACTTTGCAAATGAATAAAAAGTGCAAATAGAAGGTCAAAGATGCAGAGTAAGGTGGGTCCAGTATCAGGTCAAATTACAGGGCAACATAGAGATATCAGCAGATCTGAGCACATTTAATGCAGCTGAAGAGTTAACATATGAATACTACAACAAGGCACAGCTCACAACTAATGGTTGCAAAAGCCAGTGAGCCCTTGTGAAACAGCCTCACCTTTGAAAGCCATTGCAACAACTGATGAAGAATCAGTGACAACATTAGAAAGAACAAAGTATGTGCAAAGTATGGTTCCCCTAGGCCAGCATATACTGCTGCCAGCAGATTGCTCTGATCTCAGAGGAGCAGAGGTGTTGATGCTCTGTACAGATATCCATCTCACTAACTAAACAATAAGACACTAAAGATGTATTTTAAAGGGCACCTTACTGATTTTGCTGCCTGTTTCTGAATTTTAAAGCTTTTAGAGCACCTAACTCTATTAAGCTTCTACTTCACCCTGCAATTAATTAAAAAAGACCAATTGCAATGCTTCATGGTGATTTCAAGGTGCTATTTTTAAAAAGAGCTGACTTTCTAAGGCTGAACTAAACTACTTCTTCAAAAATTCAAGTTCTTCAATTTGCCATCCAAAACTCATCTAAAGCTACAAATAATTTCTGGTTATGTGGGTAATTATTGTTGTGAATATGCAGTTATAAAATTCTTCCACATCTACCTAGGGAGACAATTAAAACAAAGCTAACTTGATTGTTTTGGTTTCTGTCATCATCTGTTAACAAACCTTGAACCAATTCATGACAGATACAGAATACTCTTGGGTTTGCATCAATATTACCTAGACATTGAATGCACTCTTGGTTACATTTGTTATGTTCTTGTTCACATAACATTTTTTATCACATGAATAGGATTTTAATGGTGACTCACACCTGCTTAATCTGTGCCTAGCTTATCCATATGTCTGGCTACTTGGGAGACTTAAGGAATATCTAATCTAAACAACATATGTACCACCAATTTGCTCATCTAATTTTAAGTTAATTCAAGTGAAAAATGACCTTAGAAATCGTGTCAGATGAAGCAGGTCTGATTAGTATTCTGTAAAAACTAGAAATAAATTGTCTTAATTTAAACACCAATCAGATTTTTTTGGTTCTTATTTTTTTATACTTATAGACTCTATCCAGGGTAGAAGAAAGGGACCATATGGAGAATCAAAGCACAGAAAGCTGAAAAAAACTGTGTTTATATATATATTCTCTTTCTGGGATTTGCGAAAAGCACAAATTAAATTACAAAAGTGATACAATTCTGCAACTTCATCATTTGTTTATAATAATGCAGAAGGCTTTGCTGAACATGAAAAAAGAAACCCTAAATTGATCATAGAATTGTACTGAGTGAGGAAATGCACTTGATCAGATGAATGGCACACACTTGAGACCATTTCCTGAAGTGGTGTGTGCTGCTAAACACTAATTGTGAAAATTGAGGATGATGGGCAAGGCTAATCCTGCCTAGATTTTGACCTATGGCTCTAGGGCGATTAGTCATTTTAAACAAGAAAAGCACCCAAACAATACTATTGTTCAGTATCTTTTTTTCTGTGTTTTTGTCCAAAACCTTCCCCTCCCCTGACAAATGAAATGTTTATTCACCACCTTACCCCTGAAATTTTCCCTCTTTCTCTGCTCCTATTCTTTCTACACACTTCAGTTTCCCAGTCCATAGGCTTATCCAGCCTAGGCAGAAGTCAGGTTTCAGAGGGTGATGTGTCTGGTCACCATGGGGAAAAATTCAAACAATATCTTGCTATGTAAGTGCAGTATTTGGAGTATATGCTTAAAATTGTATTTCATCTGTTTACACCCACAACAGTGGGTTGTATCTTTCAGGTTATACAGATCTAGATCTGGTTTTTGTGATGCACAGACAGGCACATCCTCTCTACCACTCTCATATAGCCCTTCCTCCCCATCCAAGTCTTTCTTGACAAAAAACTGGTTCCAGCAACTGAGCTGGGGGGAGGGGGGGGGAAAAGTATGGGCCTGTTGCTTTAATAAGGTGGTGGGTTTACATTTGGTGTGATGAACCTCAATTTACCTGGATGCAGAAACATATGCTGGAGTGTTAACCTTAAGTGCCACCCAAATCCTATCATTGCCAAGGTCCTTTATCAACAGAAGCAGAACCAGACAAATGCATCCTCTGCTTCTTATGTCTTGTTATAGTGTCTAGAAACATGGGTCAGCTGGATATAATAGTATGCTGCAAAATATCGTACAGAGCAGCTGCCTCACTTCAGGCTTGCCTCAGCAACCCTGTCTCAATGACACCCCCACTTGCCTATAGCCCTACCCCTAAAATTCTTGTAGTGTGCCAAAGGTGCAAGCTGCTGTCAAGGACCAGGGCATATAATGAGTGCAAAGCTGTTCTGGGCAAAGTCACAACAAATTAGGGTGTGCTACAGAAGAGTGTTTCCTAATGGAAATCCTTCATATTTTAACCCTCCATTCTGAAAAATTCCTTTTCATTTTGCCTTAAGCTTCCTGGAAAAAAAAACAGGATCAGATCTATGAAATTCAGACAGATTTTGTTGGTTAGCTAGCAGTGAAGGATGAGCCAAAATCAGGCATGAAATTGAAAACTCTTCTCTCAGTGATAAGGAAATAGGCTGTCAGAGGCCTTGGACAGAATACTTGACCTAGCAGCCTTTCCATCTTTAATTTCCTTTATTAAAGTGATCATAATCAATTTTCTTAATTATGCATAATATTTCTAGTTTTCTGTAGTCCTTACTTTGTCTGCATTAACTTCTTGCAGATCAATTTCATATTTCCTTAGTTTATTGCTAGGTTTTAATATGAGAGATTAAAGATATATTTAACTTCATTGCATGTCTGTAGAGCACCAGACTCCAAATTTGCCTTCAATCCATATGAAACTATTTTTTTTTGTGCTATCTCCATTTCCACCAATTGTTTCATTCAATAGTGCAAGATTTTAAAAGACACATTACTATAAATAACACTATTGGCAAATTCTTCTTACAAGCCTCAAGCCATGCTGCACTGCTTCAGTTGGAGGGGTCTCTCCAGGCTCCTGCTTCTGCAGTGTGGTCTCTTCAAAAGTTGCAGTGACAGATAGGCCAGAGGGCAAGAAAGAAGGGCAATTAAGCTCAGCTGAACAATGGGGCTAAGCATTAAGAAGAAATCTTTCCTAGAGAGCAGGTAAAATAAGTTTTAATAAATCATTATATGAAATTCATAAATTAACACATAGTGTAAGGAAGTTTGCTATAACCAAGTCATAAATATCCACAGGCTTAACAGACTTTTGTACAGACATCCTTTGTCAGCTTTTGTATTTGCCTAGATAAAGTAATGAGACTTCTTTTGACCCACGTTTGCAATTAAACTTAATTTTGGATATGTTTTGCAACTCAGTACATTGTAGTTCTAAAAATCCCCCCAGTTGCTACACAGCATGGATCCCATGTGCCAGGCTTGTTTTGCCTGGAACAGCTGGCCTGCTATTTAGCAATATTTTCTTTGAGGTGGATGCTAGTGCTGAGCCACATTGTTTTTATAAGTAAACAAGGTATAAATGAAATCACTGTGTGATCATCTTGCCATGAGAAAATCCGTTAACAGCCCTCTATCCTTTTAAAACACTGAACTGGCAACTGGAATCACTGCATGGATCCTGGTGCAAAGATTGTTCTTCTACCTACATTTCTCCATTCTACCTGCATTATACCTCTACTTTCAGGTGGAATTCCATTTTATTACATCTTACTTTTCCTAGCGCAGTGATAAGTGTCAGAGTTAAGATATGAAGATTTTCCGCATATGAATTAAAAACAACATTAAAATCCTGAAGGAATTTCAGGGTCACTACCATTTTGTCATCTTTGAGACTAAAATTCTGCTTGGAGTAATATAAATTGGAAAATACAAATTTAGGAGTAAATCTGAGATCGTGACTGTCATGGCACATGTCTGTGACATAAATGATTTACAATGCATGCAAAAATGTGATGAGCATCTGGATTTGCCTAATCTCCAAGGCCAGGCCATTCAACAGTAAATCTTTCTTTCCCCACTCCTTTATTCCTCCAAACAGAAAAGTCTTTATATTTGCGATTTGTAACCCCCTCAGCTGTCACAGGATTTTGGTCTTTTATATATGTGCAACTCAATCCCTTAATTGCTTTGTAAGCTAGAGCAAGAACTGTCTTACAAAACTGGCATCAGCAGCTGACCTAAATAACTGGAAGACTTCTCTGAAGACCTTTTATGCTCACATTGACCAGAGCCACTGGATACATTGTGCTAGCCTTCTGCCTGACATTTTTTTGCTCGTCTTTGGTGATACCTTTGGAGAAGGTTATATTCATGGATGGATACCATGATACCTTAAAAGACTTCTGTTCACTCTTACCTCACTATTTAGGAAACAACATTAGCTGTTCATCCCGATTTCATCAACAGATAAACACAACCCTTTCATCTTCCCAAGACTTTTTCACATGTTAACAAAAAGTTGATGGGAAGGCTGAGAGGATATCAGCCAGCCTTGTATTTCACTCTACTGACCAGCATCACTTCAGTTTTGCGCAGCTATTTTTCATCCAAAACTGCATAATCGTGTTCACCCTGCCATTTCCCTGAAGACATTGTTTTTAACAAAGTGCCTTCCCCATTCTCTTGGCAGCTAAGCTATAACATGACATCTTTTCCTTCTGGATCATAAACAAAGGCCATATCTTATCTTATGACCTCCTCATTTGTCATAGAAAGATAGAATATTTAGGGTTGGAAAGGACCTTAAGATCATCTAGTTCCAACCCATCTGCCATGGGCAGGGACACCTCCCACTAAACCATGCCACAACTCCATATCCTGTGACCTCTTAATTTTGTATCTGAATGTTTAGTTGCTATTTTGAGCAGTATTAGCAAAATACTAAACACCACAATATTAAATAACACAATGACTCCCCTTTTCATGGTATTGCTTTCTCTGTACCTGCAGTGGAAAAGAATTGCTTGTCCTTGAGCCGCCTTAAAATACAATATTAATTAGCAAATAAGTGACATTAAATTTAATACAAAGACTTGAAAGAGTTTCTATTTTGCCTTTTAAATATGCCAGATTGCAGCAGCTGTCAGGAAATTAATAATAAATTTCTAAGGAAAGATCTCCTAGCCCCTCTAGTTCTTCACAGACCATCTGACATAGTAAAATGTGACACTGTGCTCTTCCATCCATATATTAGGTTTAATTTTCAGGAACAAAGCTCAGCAGAAAAATCTACATTTTGAAAGTCCATTTACAGAGTGACATCACCCTGTAAAGCAGATGTGAAAATGAGAAAGATTTTGCTTAATGAAGATTTGTCTTCTTCCTCTTTTTGCAAGTGGAAGGCCTGTGGGTACAAAACATATTAAGGATCTTGAGCTGCAGAAATACCTGACTGTGCTCATGAGTAAAGGCTCCTAACACTGCAAAGATCTCAGATGATGATCTTTGGGGAAATTGCGTATTAACTTAGTATGTCAGTATTTTTCTGCCTGATCTGTGGTTCTTTGTATTTCCTCCATCCGTCTGTGTTGGGGGGGGGGGGGGGGGGGGGGGGGGGGGGGGGGGGG
>JASSUY010009655.1:0-25999 GCA_032466535.1 Forpus xanthops | reverse complement strand
AGCCTCCTTCCCCCCCCCCCCACCTCCTTTCTCTGTTGCTCATAATGAAAAGAAATATAGCTGGCTATAAGGAGAAGATAATGAAGGCAAAACTAGAAATGCTACAAGAATGGCAACTGTAGCAAAGTTGGTTTTGTTTTTTTTTTTTTTTTATGTAATTGCCACACTATAATTGCCTATTCACTTTTTTTTCACTTGATCTAAAAATGTACTAAACAAATCTATCCATTCCGTAAAGCAGAAATCAGATATGAGAAAGTAAATGAAAATGAAAAAGTAGCTTGCTGCTCTTGAGTTAACCTCTCATAGAAATAAATAGGTTCATTCTTAGATTCAACAAAGAGGAAGATAATGGGCAAGGGGAAACCATTCTTTTTTATCGTGCTTCTTGGCATCAAAGTCTCAGTTTCTTGTCAAGAAAGAATAGAGATAGAGACTACCTAAGGAGAAAAATGGCAATCTCACAGCATACTCAGTATGCTTCTAAAATAGGACTCTCCCTTCAAGCCACCCTGCACTAGAGCATCACTTCGCTCACAGATTGCGTGGGAGAAGTCAATCATGCAGAAGTCTAATATGATGGAGGTAAAGTGTATGGTTTACCTTGTCCTGGCCCACTGAATCCCAGATGAGGTAAATCAATGGTAAAGGATATTTTTCCTTAGTTTTCAGAGAAAAATTCCCAAACAGTAACATTGTTATCACTGGCCTACTTTATGAGACATCCCTGAAATCTATGATCTATTACATTCAATTGTTTACTTGGACTTGAGCCACATTTGTTATCTGTATTTAAACCTTTTTGTGGTTATTTGCCACTGAATCAAACACATTAATCAACACGCCTGGTTTCAAATAGTAATGTCTTTCTGAAAGTGTCAGCTACAGTCATAGACATGCTGTAAAACATTACTCACTCAGTATCTGTGAAAGCTAAACCAGGTATTTTAGTCTTATCTCAATCATTTATCTTTTGAGTAGCCTTGGCAACTGTTCATCTCTTTTTCTTATGGTGTCCATCCTTGAAGGAAATAACAAACAGCCAAACTTCAAAGTAAAGAGCTTAGCTCTATAAAAAAAAGAAAAAAATAAGCCAAGTATTAAATGCTACTGTTGCTAAGCCTCCTTATCAATCTGTTCTGATACGTATTAAATAGCACTTATCTTCACTATCTACCACATACTTGCTTAGTAATGTTGCATCTTTATTACCATTTACAACAGTAACCTGTAGAAATGTTGCTGAGAGCAAACCTAATCACTCATTTGGAGTGAAATAGAAAAAGGCAGTTTCATATTCAATGTTTTATTTATGCTATTTTAGGATTTACTGAGACTTAAATGCATATCCCGATTTCTACACGCAAACAACTGTACAAGCAGGTACAGTACACTGCATCAGCTTGTTTCCTAAGCAGCAAAAATTTCCAGGGAGTTCACTTGGGAAAAGAACTATAAATGACAGCCATGAGAGATAGCTAGAGCAATAACTCCCTGCCTCCTTCATTTCAGCAGCACTGGAACAGCTGAGATTGAACTGCCCTTGGAGAAACCTGTGTGAGCATGTGCTGTAAGGCTAACATTATCAGGAGAAAACCAGAAACTGAATGCACTCAGCACTAAAAGACATTCAGAAACCACTTGCGAAATGGCTACTTCAGATCAGCACGTACTACTCTCTGCTGAATTTAATGGAGCCAGCCTACAA
Source organism: Forpus xanthops (assembly GCA_032466535.1). NCBI lineage: Eukaryota > Metazoa > Chordata > Aves > Psittaciformes > Psittacidae > Forpus > Forpus xanthops. The sequence continues at coordinate 24,291 of JASSUY010009655.1, read as the reverse complement.
AAAGACAGGCTGGGAAATCTGCCAAGTGAGGCTTGAAGACTAAACTATTATTATGCAAGAAACTATTAAAAGGACTACCATAAAGGGATTCAAATATTACTTATAGTTAGTTCATAACTCACATGTTCCAACTATATTGCAGATTGTAGATATTGTAATATATCCTGCATATCTATAGACATTGCAATATATCCAAATAGGCCTATATATAATATGGATGTTGCAAAATATCCTGGCATAGGGAATAAGCAAAGTCACTAAGATTTTTTTTTCTCATTTTTTCAGACTAAAGCTTTTATACAATAGGAATACATATTGTCATGTTATTAAGGACTTTTATTTCTTTCATCAGCTGTTTTTTCTCTTGATGTTCTGTTCCTCAGGCGCATGCAGCCTAATGTGAGCTTTTCCCGCAAAGATCCATGACACTTGAACTGGTCGCATCTCTTACAGAAGTGACAATTCTCCGCAAAGGAATGGGAGCATAAATTGCTCTCAATTCTCAAAATTTGATAGTCTCTTCTCGTCAATCATGAGAACATAAGGAAAAGAGATGATGAACTAGAATATGAATAGGCAAAACCCCCATATATGGAGCACCACTGATAGTGGATTTTGGAGAAACCTAGATGTTTACAGTGAGATATATGCTTAAGAGTACATCTGATTCAAAGAGGTATCTGGGAGCAGGTTCAAGAGTAAGTGAAATTACTTTGTCTTTTGTAAACCAAGGAAAAGCCCAAACAAGATTAGGCAGCTGCAAAACCTGGACTGAATTAGAAAGTAAGGTTATTTACAACTGGTGAATAAACACTTCAGAGTTCACTGAAGGAGCATTTGTCTACCTTTGACTACAGTCTATTGTGCTTCATCAATTGTTTTGCATTTATTTTTGGATTTGGTTGAAGAAATATCAAATTTCCTGTGATCTGAGAAAAAACATATCTTGCAGAAACGGATGCATTATTTATTTTCCTTCTTCCTCCCTGTCACTGTGATCTCAGATCACATACGTAAGCATCTCAGAAGATAATTCATAGGCTTCCCTGTATCCAAGCCTTCCAACCATTGGGCTGCCAACTATGGTGTCTCCCAATAGCCAGGGTAACTGCCGTCACTTTTATATCCATGTCATCGCACAAATGCTTCCCTACTTTTGTCACACTGCTACCATGTTTTCATAACCTTCCTCTTATTTCTTTAGCAATTTCATACCTCCTGCATGCCTTCCTCATCAGTACAGCCAAGATACTGCCTTGACCTCTTTTTTCATCCCACCTGGGTGCAGCTCACACAGATCCAAAATCTTTTCCTTAGAAAGCGACACATGGATTTCAGTCCTATAGCATCACATGTAAATTTCTTGATTTTAAATCTCTACCAAATTTATGTTACCTCCTGCCATTCCTGTCTTGAGACCTTTAATTTGCTCATTCTTTTCACACATCCTTTGGACCTTTATTCAACAAATCCTGGTATGACTGAGGTGTGCTTGAAACAAGACACCAGTTCTGTGACCAAGACAGCTTCCCTTGTCCGTGTCTCACCAAGGAACCAATTTTCAAACTATACTTATTCCTTCACCTCCTTTCCTGTGCTATTTCATGTTTATCTCATGAGATATTTAGTAGATAAACTCTTTGAAGAAATGAAAGCATGCACAATTAAAATTAGATCACTTTGTGGAAAAATTAGACTAGAATTTTGGTTAAATTTCACACAAAATCCTGCAGAAGTTCCACCAGACATTGCTCCACATATGTAAGAATCTCTTCAGAGCAAGGGTTAGATCTTTTAGACTATTATTATATACCACAAAATTCTCAGCTTCTCTATAAACAAATCAACAGTGTTATGAAACACAAATTATGGGTATTAGAGGAAGAAAAAGATGCAACCTAAGTAATGGTCTGAGATTCAGGGGCTTTCAAATCAATTCAGGTTTTACCTGGGTGTAAAACCTTCTGTGTGCCTGGAAAAGTTATTTCGTGTTTCCATGGCTCTCTGTAGAAGAACAACATTGAGCTTCCCTGGGATGACTGTTCTGTCATCTCAGCCATTTGCACTGTAATCTCCTCAGGGCAGAGTCCACCTTGATACACATATAAACGATGCCTGCAGCAAAGAAACCCCAAACCTGTCTGGGCTCCTAAGTTTTAACTTCTTATAAACACTTCATTAAGAGTTTATTATTAATATAGCAGTTACTGGTAATGCTGAAAAATGCTTTTCTTTCTTTTTTTTCCTCTCTCTCACAGATGCAGACACGCACACCCTGTTCACACAGGCTTTCTTTGGCTGCTATCGCCATCATACACTGACCTTTGAAATATGGAAATAAAAGTGCTCAGAAATAAAGCTGGCAGCAACAGCAGCCCGACTGTCGTCATTCAGAATCTGAAACAAGTGGGGCCACAGTTTGCAAGCTGTCTTCATAATTACTTGAAGCAGTTGTCACTCTGGCTCTAGTTTGTTCATTACACCCCAAACAAACAGCTGATATTTGTTAAAGAACATAAGCCACTTTGTTGAGGCAGGGTACTTTATTGTGAGGAACCCTGCAGCTGCAAGTCACATGCAGTTCATAGTATTTCCTGATTTCCTTTGCTTTATTTACTTCCCTGCATTCCCTTTACAGCAATGTCTTTTTTTTTACCAGAGAGAGAGAGAGTAAAAAAAAAAAAATCCCAAAACAATAAGGTAAACATTAGCTAACATAAAGTTTGATAGGCTTAAGCTTTATGACCCAAATCTGGTTCCCATTAAACAAATACTTTTGCTGTGGTAAGGAATGCTTAGCAATAAGAAAGTCATGGATGGAATTTGAGACTGCTGCACTTCAGTGAAACAACTGCTGCTTACAGTTCAGTGCCTTCCATCTGCAGCAGCCTGAAGAGGAAGCAAATGGATGGCATCAATCTGAGCCAAGTCAGGAGGCTTCTGGGAAGGTCCTTTCTTTGCTCACTTACATCCTGAAAATTGAGTTTCTGGCAAGTAGTCTGCAATATTTCATGTAAGAATGGTCACCTGGCTCATGATCGTGGTCTTCCCTGGTGAACTACTGGGTAGTTGAATGGGGAAAGATCACCTTTCAGTCTGCAGTTGGCAGGTCTCCATGATTGCTGGTGGAAATGAAAAAAAGAATGGAGAAGATATGAACAAAGAAGAGCTGGTTTCATCTGACTTGTATGAGAGGAGAAAATCCTGTCCAGTGAGACTTTTTTTTTTAAAGCCTACTCTGGCAACATGAGTTTGAAAGAATAAAGACAATAAACGAGCTTAGTAGGCCAAAGAAATCGACACCATGGCTAAACAGCTCTAGAAGTGTGGACAGAGATCTCAGCCTGATCAGCTTCACAGCAGCTATCACTGAAAAAAAAAAGGTGTATTTTCCTTTAAAATAAAGATATTAAAAAAAAAAAAAAGGCAGTGAAAGCATTTTAAATGTAGCATATTTCATTTTGATAGCATCCCTTATTCCTTTTCTCATGACTTGCTGGGAATTTTATATGTGAAAGATCCTGCTTGGCAATCTTTCAGATGATACAAAAGATGTTACTGGTTGTCCTTGTTGGAGGGGAAGAATTAATTGAGGTGTTGCTACTGCAACACTTCAAAATGTGCATGAGGCAAACAGTCATGGTGAGAAAAGACCAATAAAGGGAGAAAATGTGATATATTTCTATCCTGTTGCATTGTAGCTCCAAGATCGTTGTGGAAACATAAGCCCAGCACATTGTCTTGTCTGACATTTGTGCATGCAGCAAACTTGTACCAGTGCTGAGCTATTCGAGATAATGCTTTTGTCTATATAGTAGCTGATGAAAGATACATTCCTAGACTGCTAATCAGTCTTCACCTTAAACATGAGACAATGAGAAAGAAAGAAAGTGAGATGCAGTGCTGGGAGATACCTGCAGTCTCACATTTAGGGGTGGTAAGGTCATGTATTATTTAAGAACTTCAGGGAAGCCAGGGAAGGAGATAAAATCTCATGGATTCTTCTCTCAGGAAAGGGAAAAAAAAGGAAAGAGGTAAAAAAAAGGAAAGCTCCATGGAGTGAAAGTGGGCAGGAGGTGAAGCCCATTATATGATGGGCTTCTATTCTATTTAGTCACATCCAGTCTTCTGCTAAAAATCTATTAAAATGCAGTATGTAGAGCAAGTTACCTTTTCATTATTCATAATTTAGGCCTTTAATTTCTCATTCTCTTTTCTTCATGGTGTCATCTATGTTTTGCTTTTTATAGATCTAACCTTATATTTCTGCTCTTGTCTGTGTCTGACTTTTACACTTTGCATGTAAGAGGCCAAGTTAGACCTCTGCTATTTTGCATGAGGCAAGAAGAGGAGCTGGAAGCTGTACAACCAATCTCCAGTCTAAACCATCAGGGACAGGACTACAGGGAGTGTCCTTGTGTGCAGCTAGATATAGTCACTGTGACTTTCTCTGTCCAACAGCACCAAGCTAGTGTTGCTGTGGACTATCTGCCTGTGCAGAGACAAATTGCTCCTCTCCTGAGGGCAGTTTGCTGTGATTCTGCCTCAGCTGAAAGAGTTTTTTTCTATTTTTGTTTAAGTTAAACCATGCCCAACGCTAACCACGTGTAAGAGCTCAGAACTAGCAATAACACTGTGGGGCAAACTTGCAAAACTTATTTGTTTGCTGATTCCCAGTTGTTTGTGTGAAAGCCGAGGTAGAAACATGACACTTCAGTGTACTGCCCATGTTGGGACAGTTATACAGGGCATATGCCTCCACCTGCATCCATCCTGCGCTTCCTGGTTTACTCGTGCATAAATAAAACAAGTTTCCTTGGAGCTTTGGCAATCCTTTTCCTTGGAGCTTTTCTCAGCATAAGCTTTTCAGATTATTTTCCCTGACACTCCTACCAGTAAGTTCACCCACTGAAAAGATAACAGAACGTTTATAAGACAAGGGTGGCAGCAGAGTAGCAGTCTCCTAATACACTTCTCCAAACGTGCCCTTCAATGACAAGAAAACTTTTTATGCTGGGAAATTTTAAAAGACAATACAGTTGACAAAGATCAGAGGGGATGTTCCTGTGTAAAAGACTACCAGAGTAAAGCAGTACTGGGCACTGAACTGATGACCAGGCTGAACCTCCTGTAGCAAGTGTAAGATTTATTGATTAAAAAAACTCTAAGATAGTATTATGATGATATAGAAATACATGTTAAAAGGTGATGCTGAGCATTGTAAAAGCTTATATATCTCAGCTGGGAAATAATCTTTCTGGTAAAGGCTGTCAAATTTCTTTCCTTTCAGTAGTTATTTGTCTCACTCACTAAACAGAAATGTTTGTCCATACTGAGGAAAGTACAATCAAGCCTATTGCTACCTTTAGGTGGACTGGGATTAGACAGAAACCAAATTGGAAAGCCTCTTAATAAAACAATAATGCAACCAGGATGTACTGAACTCTTAGTATCTTGTTTGTCCTACAACAGAGGATATTTTAGGAGGCCAAGCTTGAGAATTAACTATTTAACAAGGGATTTTTTTTGTTTCCCTCTTTTTCTCACTTTCCTTCTGTTTCATGAATGTATTCTATACTTGAATATTTTACAAGATAAACAGAGTTCTCCCTCAATTTAAACCCTGGCAAAAGAGCATTAAAAAAGTGACAAGACTATCATTTAAAGGAGAGGGTCGCACTAGTGTCTTGTTACTTCATTTTCATGACAAAGATTGCATCTGACATTTCATACCCAACATCTTTCAAGAAATATAGTAAAGTGCTCCACCATTTTGACCTTTTCTTGGGTCTTTATTTCTGATTGGCCCATCCATTCCACTCTTTCCTAGGCATTATAGACCTATCAATCAAGGAAATACAGATTACAGCCCACTGTGAAAAAATACACATTTAAAGGAGGCACCATTAAGGTTTTTAGGCCCCACATCTTCTGCACCTTAGAATTGTTATAAATGGATGACTAGAAACTATTTCCCCTTTTTTATTCTTCCCCAGCCTCTTGCAATGAATTAAGAAAATAATGAAGTCTTCAGGATTGGCAAAGATACTGTGACCCCAGCACCTAACAACATCTCTAGGCAACATGTTTGCATGAGGAGTAGATTTGGCACAACTAACCAAGGTTACTCAGAGAGGCAGAGGGTTTTGCTCCTTTCCAGATCAACCTTAGTGCAACAGCAGCTTTGCCTCTCCCTCTGTTATTCTCAGTCTTCTTCTGCTCCCTGTGTATATTCTGGGGCAAGGACAGGTAAAATTTAAATAACACTTTAAAAATGTCTACTGTAAAAACCATTAATAGGTAGCACCTACTTTCCAGTGGCACATTCCAACTGCGATCTCATAGTGCTTCCCAGAACTGGTAAGGTGTATTTTTGGGAATACCCTGTGTTTGATCCAGAGGCTGCTGTGGGGACAGGAGTGGAATCTAGTGTTCCCCATTTGCTTTAAGAACCAAAATAATTACTGGTAAAGACACAGTTTTGGACTTGTAGGAAAGTAACAGAAAGAAATAGGAAACACTATAAAAGACCGTCTCCATCTCCTTTATTCACTTTTGCTGTATTTTCTCACAAAACCTCCAGTGATTTGTATGCTGCAATTCATGTCAATGACAAATAGATCAAGGAGTTTACAGCCACTAGTGACTGATGTCAGCTCTGAATTATGTCCTGCAGTGACCAAACTCTTAGTTATATTACTGAAGATATAATGAAGTACCACTGAAGTTGCCATATAGTTAATACAAGAGAAGATGATGCACCATTCAAGCAGTGCAGCCAACAAAATGGATTACATTCATACAAAGAAAGAAAGAAAAAAAAATATATGAAGCGGACAAATAATAACTTCAGGGAAGGTATTATCAGAAATGCACCGACAACCAGAAATAAAGTGCGACTGAAAAACCTCCATGTGGAATGGAAAAGCTAAAGAAGAATCCCTCTGCTTTTCATTGCTGCTCGTGCAGAGTCAACAAATTCTCTATTTGTGTCAGTGCTATCATACGGCCATTGTTGCTCTCTGATTTTCATGTTCATTAAAGGAAACTTTTGGGCATGTTCTGTGCACCAGACAAATGTTCTGGCTGCCTACTCACTCCTCAAGGTGAGGGCAAATATCTTCTGGAGTTCTGAAAACAATTGCAGCCTTCAACTTCAAAATCTTTCTGTCTTCTCTTTCTTGCTGCTTTCCCTCCAAGTTCTATCTTTTTTATTATATTGCTTACTGTTCCCCAGGGTAATAACATCTTAGGCCCTTCCATACAGAATCAGAAGAGATGTTAAAACTTCTCTTGACCTTTGAATAGGTTCTGCCTTTTACTTTTTCAATTAAAATTCTGTGCAGGTGATGCTTTAATTTGTTTTTTTGATGAATATTCAATCATTCACTGTTGCTTTTATATGTTCTGTGTTTCTCTGGTTGTTTGCCATGAATGGTTTTCAAAGAGTTTTTTCAGAGTGAGCAAACAAAGTAATCAATGCTGTGAGTGACATTCTTGACATAAGTTTTCTCTCAAAGGAAAGTTTATGTGGCTTTCACTAGAGATGGGACTTAGTCTAACAGTGAGATTAAAGTTAATCACAAACTTTTGTTAGAAATCCAGGTAATCTCTATGGGAATTCATGCAGTAACAGGACCCCTTCAGCCAAGTACGTCTGTTACCAGCTGTCATCTCTTTCACTCTGCTTTTTGAACCAAAGCTATAGCAAGTTCTGATATCCCAGCATTCACCCTGCAGCTAAGTTCAAGTCCATGATTCAGCCTTTTTAGACTTCATGTTATCTGCATTTTGGGAACCATAGCTCCTGGAGAAGTGTCTTGAGCAAGGGAAATGGCTGGCACTGGGGAGTGGTAGCATGCCTATGTACTCCCAGAGAGGGGACAGTGGGATCTTACCTTAAAACACCAAACAGGAACAGATGCTGAACCTCCTCTGATGACGCCAACAGCCGTTATTAACTCAGCAGACTGTCTGGAGTTTTCAGTGGTGATCTTTATAAGGCACAGAACCTTGCAGCCTATATGGACTTTTTTCTTTCCCCTAATTTGGGATTTGGTTTTTTTTTTGGCTTTTTTTTTTTTCTTTTTTTTTATTTTAACCACAACATAATTTATGTGAGACTTGATAACACACAGCCTTCAGGCTTATGCCTGAGAATGCACCTATGCATAAATTATTGCACAATAATTCAAGCCCTGTCTGGTCTTATTGCTTAATAAAATTAACATTGTGATATGAACCAAAATGTCTTGAAGTGAAACTATACTTTTTCGAGAGTTTAATTGAAAGGAAAAAAAATGCCACTCGACAAAAAAATAAGCAGATTTTTATGAGTGAGGTAAAATATAACTCTCTTTCATCTCAAGACTTTCCTTTTTACAAGCCAGCAACTTAGTTACTTTTTGTTCTGTAAGTAATGTGAGATGCCTTTTTATGCATACTCTGAGTTGTTTCATCATTCAGAAACAAAGCAAAACTAGAAAGTTGCATGTGTTCCTGGATTTTATCTTTAATGAAAAATACCTTTACTCCAGTTTTTTGTAATGCCGGCAGTAAAAGGAATAGTACAGTGCTCTGAAGAAAATACCTAGGAGACAAGAACTTCTCTGTCATTCTCTTCTTAAAAAGTTCCCAAAATAGAAGCGATGCAGGATTTCCTCAGTGCTGTCCTGGTGAAAAAACAGGAGGGCTCTGCTCCACTTACTTCAAAATATGTACACAACAACATAAGAAAACGCTAAGTCTAACGCCGTAATGACAAGAAACATGAGGAAGACTGAAGGTGTAGAGCCCTGCAGTGTCAGTTAGACTGACAGGAAGGCTTAAGAATTAAAGGTGGTAAAGTGATTGTGGCAGGCAGCTTATTTGCTCTTTTATGTCTGCAGGAACGTAGAAAAGCTGTCCTTTTACTGGAGAGTTCAGCCTGTCATAGGGTCCAAGTATACAGCCTTCTGCAGCTTAAGAAATTGTATTGGCTACACAAAGACAAGCCATAGATCATGCAAACACTTTTCCATATGTATAACTTGCAACTGAAGTTACAGAACCTAATTTCTGTATAACTTACAGTTAGTTTTAGGTCTTTGCCTCTGAGATGGAAAAGACGCAAGTAATTCCTAAGCTAAAAGTCCAATTGCATGTTCATAGTTTTGGGTGGTTTTATTTCTTGAATTGAATGGTCCTCTCTCTCCCCCGGATAAACAGGGGTTACACTGCTCAATCTATTTCTTGTCAAGACAGGAAGATTGTTTAAAGCAGTCTATGTGATGGTTAATACACTAAGCCTATGAGTGGTGCCATGGAGATTATTTTGCAAATGTACAAAATCTCCTTACAAGAAAAAGTCTGAGTCTGGAGCAGATATTTATTAAGACAGCCCCAAGGAATTACAATGTAGTAACCACTGGGTAACGCAGAACAAAAAAGAAATTCAGGTCTAGAAGTGTAACTGAATGAAACAAAAAAGCAAGGGTAGCTTTTTGTCAACCTCCTATACGTCCTGGAATGAAAAAAAAAGCCAGTGAATTTGAATCAAAATCAAAGACAGAGAAACTGCTGGGTCTGCTCTCTACACGCCTTTGAACTGGCCTAAGCATGCCCCAGTCTAGGCTGGGAAGCATGCACACACTAGTTCAAGGATTTCACAATTATGAAAACTGAAGAGCCTTTTGTTTGTGTATTTTGTTTAGTTAAATGTAACACCATGCACATCTTGTCAAAAAGGGTTTTGAGCAAGTCTTTACGTACTTTTAAAAGGCAACTAAACAGACAGACACTGAGTGGTTCACCTCTCCAAGTAGCGTACTAAGAAACCAAGTAAGTTTTTCCAGGTGCTACTTTTTAATTGGGTTCTTTCCAGTGTAAACTTCATGTGGGTTCGCAAGAACCCCCTTAGGTGGTCCAATAGGTCCCATTTGTGCTACAAAAGTCATCTTCTGTACATTCTCCTTTCTGTATTATCAGTATGCACCCTCAGGCCTGGGGACAGAGCAGGGCAGTCAGCACAACAATCCCAGAGTGCTAATACAAACTGGAAATAAAAGGCACAATTTCCACGATGAGGAACAGTTCAATATGAATAGCTTGGAAAAAATCAAAACCCTCAGACAGAATGAAGAAAAGAATTAGGTCACTGACTCTGAGCCAGGAAAAAATACACACAAGAGGAAATTAGAACAGCAGAACTACTTCATATTAGCTCATCCGAAGATTCAACGTGCATGGGCAGCAGTATGTTCTGTCTTCTGGAAAACTGTTATGGGCCAGAAAGATTGTTAGGAATTTCTTTGCCATCTCCACAATGTAACCACTCCTATCCAACAAATTACATGTGGCAGTGTGTATGTGATACGAGATAACCATTAAACCTGAAAGCTAAATGCTGAACTCACCCTAATGAGAAACAGCACAAAGCCTGTTTATTAACCCTTTAATATTGTACATTGCACATCATCAAGTTTACATTGTTATTCTTCTGACAGCATATATGCATATTTAATTCCATGTTAAGATTTTTTCACATCAAAATCACTGCCTTAGAAACTGAAAGGAAGCTACTGTTGTTTCTAAGGTTCCATTCTATTGCAGAAGGTGGATGTAATATAAGACATGATAATTAACTGCTTGTAGAAGACATTCCCTGGTGCATGAAGTGTAATAAATGATCAGAAACAATCTTCATAGAATTACCAAAGGAAAACTGTGTTTGTACAACCTGATTGCAGCCTGGCATGAAAGACTGTGGATAAGAGGAGAATGGTAAAGATCATTTACCTTGATTTCACTGAGGATTTTGACATACTCTTCCACAGCGTCCTCATAGATGAGATGTGACCTAGACGGATGGACACAGCATAGGTGGGAAAAACTGCTGGTCTGTTTGGCTGAAAGGGCTGTACTCAATGTTCTAAAGTACAGTTTGTGGTCAATTATGAGTATGTTCCTGGAGTCAATACTGGGGTAATACATTTAACATCTTTATTGGCAACCTGAGCAATGTGAGGAAGGGTACCCTTAGCAACCTTATGGAAGACACCAAACTGGAGGAAGCAGCTCAGATGCTGGAGGGCATTTTCCTTTATTTATAACTCATGAGCTCTTATCTGTAATATTCTCTATGGTTTGGGATGCTTTCATACAACACAAACTGAAAAGAGTCATCTGGAGGGTGAATGAGAGGATAATGGATGCAAAGCATAGAAAATGAGAGGCTAAAGGAAGTGGATTTATTTAGATGAAGAAAATAGGCCTAAAGGGGACCATTCTCCACTGCCAAATAGGGAATCATAGATAGCAGTTCTCAGAGGTGCACAGAAAAAGGACAAAATTCAGTGACAGATCACACACTTCAGAAAGAGACGTTTCAATAAGTATAGTGAAGCAATGGAAGCGGGATCCCAAGAAGTAATGGGAGCTCCTTTCTTTGACATCCAAAAACTCACCTCTACAAAGTCCTGAACAACCTGACCTGACTTGGGAAGTTGGACCTTCCCTGAGTAGGAAGGTGAACTAGGTGATTTCCTTCTGACCTAATTTTTATTATGCTTTCATTGCTCAAAATGCCATGTGCCTAAAGACACTAAAGCTCATATCACACATGAACTCAGCCTCTCTGCCCTGACTGGGATGAAACCCAGCAGATAAACTGCCCACAGCTAATATCTGGTGATCATGGGAATGCCCATATTTTTGGAAAAAGCAATACATATGCAGTGGTTGTAGCACTTCAAAGGCACTTTGAATTCACAACTCTTATCTTGCAAGAAATATTCTAACCCCTGAGCAACTCACCCCAGCTTAAAAGAGAGTTGCTCTGCAGTTAATTTTTCGAAACCTCTGTTGCAACAAGCCAACATACAGGAAAAAAAAGTAATTGTATGGCCATTAGAGCAAACAAGTAAGGACTGACTCTACAGTCAAATGATTAAGGCATTGAAGTAAGTGAAAAAGAACTGATGACAATTAGAAAAGGTGAAGATCAGGTTTCTGCTTTCCAGCATATTCACATGTTTTACATGTGAGAATCATCAACTAAATGATCCATGGTGATGAGAAAAACATCTAGGTCTTCTATTTATGATATTTTTTGCATCTTCTTCCTAGTCAATAAGGGAAAGAAATAAGGAAAAAAAGTGAGAACTTACACTGAACATACTAGAGAACTTAATTATGTCCCTTTATCAGCCGCAGAATATCAATGTGTTACAAGGCCTGCTCCTCAAACCAACATTTCACAAGATATAATAGGAGTCCTTTGCTTGATTCCCTGAGATCTAATGCAGTGAACACTGCTCTTCTTCCAAATGTAAGTGGAGCCAGTATGAGCTGTGTTAGTACACAGGCTACACCTATTTACTGCTCAGTGCTCTCAGGATCAGCTGTATGGTGTGCCTCTGTCTATATTGTTCAGCTCATCTTCCAAAACAGCATGGACTTCTCCACAGTCTACTGGTGTTAGTTCCTGTCCTGGCTAAATCCCTGTGCTCACAAATTGTCAAGATGAATTGGCATGAGCCAAATCTATGTCAGAAACTGCTCTAGCAATTCAGAACAGGATCTGAGTGATCACCAGAGCATAAGGCTTATGGGTATGTGTGGAACAATGAGAAAAGTAAGATATTGAATAAATGGTTGTGACGCAAATGCTGTCCTCCTCACTTAGCAAACATAGCTTTCCTGTGCTACCCTTCCAAATTAGCCCTTCAAATCTTCCCTCTCCTTTCTTTCCTGAGCTGTTGAGTAGGTATGTGAGATAAAATCTTAGTGCACTACTGATCAAAATCAATAAGATGCCTCATTAATCCTCCTGCCTGTCTTCTTTATCTGTTGTGGCATTTTAAACTTCTATTTGCAAACTCTATGTAAGGGCTCATTTCATCTCATATTTTATAGCGTGAAATCCAGTCAGAATCCAACCCCAGCTAGAACTGCTTGCAATAAATAACGAGGGTTGTCAAAAATTATAACAATGTTTTTGAACAGCAGTGGTTTTAAGACTTTAAAGTTGTTGCTTTAAATTATTCAGCTCTTTAATTTACACTTGGTTTTGTCTTTCAGTTCAGGAAGTCTGACTTAAGTATTTTTTATGCTGATTTAGATCATCAAATAGGAAAAATCTTACAGTTCCTAGTTCAGAGTATCTATGTCTGGATAGTGATAGAGATATCTCTGAGATGTTTCTAATTTGTACCATTTTAGGAACAATTCCTTGAGACAAAAGGAGAGGTTTAGAAACAGCAGCTTTTGAACACCAGTTTAACATACCTCAAACCTTTATACTACCTTGAAGTTTTTCCCCAAACATTAAATTTTCTTGGAGTTGCAACAGGCCGTAGAATAGTAGACTATGACTGTTTTACATCTCCTTCTCACTAACGTGAAATAAGTAAACTGATAGGTCATAGAATCACAGAGTCACAGGATGGTTCAGGTTGGAAAGGACCTTCAGATTATCTAGTTCCAAACCCACCTGCCATGAGCAGGGACATCTTTCACTAGACCAGGTTGCTCAAAGTCCTGTCCAACCTGGTCTTGGTCAAGGTTGAACAGAGTCAAGATATGGCAACAGTGTCATATGCTGAATAAAGTGATGTCCTTGCTCTGTAAAAGCCATATTTTGACTGTAGCTGTAGACCTGTCAAAACTCAAACACTGAAGCCCTTTATCCTGCTCCACAATTTCACATACAACTAGGAGGCCTAAGACACCAAGCACACAATCCCCAATGCCTGATGTACCACAATGGAAGTACATTCTTCACTCAGTCAGAAATTCGGCCCCATTCTGAAAGAATTCATTCACTCAGCCTCACTCTGAAAGAAGACTCTTCCATGTGGATGGCATAACGGAAAAGCCTTTTGTCATGAAAAAATGCGAACCTTTTGCCAAAAGGAGTTTTCAAATTTGGGAAGTTTTTGGGAAAATGGAATTAAATGGCTACAAAATCCTAATCATCCAGGCTGACAGCTGCTGAGGAAACAAAGACATTGTGAGACAAGAAGGCTGGGCAGACATCAATTCAGAGAGATTAGGAATGTGTCAGCCTCAGGAGCTGGGCATACCAGGAGAAGCCAAGCAGCTTGGCAGGCCTTGCTAGCACAAAACATCAGCCTCTTTGTTGTCAACAATTTTTTTTCAGTAGAAAATATCTTTCAGCCTATTTTTCAACAGAATCTAATTCTTAAAATTCCTAACAGTGACACTACTAAGTCACTCTAACTATGCCAGATGGGAGGACCAGTCTGAAAATGATGCTGAACTTCATAAAGGAAGGGGAAGCAGAAGGCTGGGGGAATTCTCGTGTGTCTAAAAATGCAAGGTACCACATCTAGGTCCCAAGTGCTCTTTGCTACTTATACTGTAGTGGAGAAACCACTTCTCAGTAGCAGATATCTTTTTTTCTAAGTGATTAAAGGGACTACAATAGAACAGGAAGCCTCTCTAGTCTGCTCTGTTTGCCAGCCCAGGCTAGAGGACTTCCCTCCAGGAGGAGAGAAGCCAATACTTCTTATAAAGTTGGAAGCACTTTGTAGATCATGTTGCACTGACGTGTAACATGGAGTCACTGCAGAAGTTTAGAGCATTCACAACTCAGAGTAGAGCTGAATGAACTGGTGCAGAACAGCTGAATAATTGTAACTTCATTCAGATTATAATCTGTTGCCCAGCTTGTGAATTTCTATGTCTTTCTTTCCTTTAATAGGAGTTCCTTTGCTTTTCATGTTGACTCACAGCTGTGACAGTGTTAAAGCACTCTTTAGGCCTATAGATAGTGACTGCTTGATAAGACTGACTACAGGAGGATATTTCTTTTCTCAGCCCAGACAGCAGCCAAATCAGTTTTGTCAGAATCCTAGATTCTCTGAGTCCAAATTTTGTTGTTACCATAAATTGCCAAATTATTCATGGCATTGCTACAGTGGGATAGGACACAGATTTATTGTGCATGACCACAACATGAACAAGTCTTTCACATTCCTTCTATTTGATCCTTTGTCCTGCCTTCTGGCCCCAGTCCTCTCTAGACATCATATTCTACCCCAAGAACTGATCTTTATGTCCATCTCACACTCTGTCTGTTCTTTCTATGGTTGCAATCTCTCTGAATTCACATTATCCCACATTTCAGGCCAAGGTAAGGCCTGAAGCGCAAAAATCAATAGGGAAGTGCAAGAAAAGTAGCACAATCCAGACCTAGCCACAGGCAGCTCCTTTTATCTTCCTGAGATGAAATGTCATTTCTGTAGCAAGTGCCTTTTCATTTGGAATCCATCTTTTCAGTGATGAAATAACACTTCTGAAAGCATCACATCAGAGAGCATGGTTCTTTGGGAGTTCAGTGATAATAAGCATAGCAAGTGACAGAGGATAATCTCAGCAAGCATTTACCAAGGTAGGAAGCGCAATATCTATTCAACCTTTGATTAAGTAGAAAACTTCAAACTGGGATTAAGCCAAATCTCTTGCATCCATGACATCTCTAAAACAGGCAAACAGCTGCTGGGGCATATAGAGAGCTACCATCAGAAATTCAGAGACTCCAAAAGGCTCTGGATGGTTTAGCTCCAAAGATACTAATCATGAACAAAATATTAGTATGCAATTGATTTTAATTATTTTCTTCAGAGTTAGTATTTTCCCATCTCCAAATCCAAAGCAAAAAGATCTCTATTCTTTGAATCAGTAAGGTCTCACTCTTGACCTTTTATCTTTCTGAAGTATCCCACGACACTACTGCCATCCACAGGCTTAAATTCTTTAAATTCAAGTGTCTTTTCCCCAAAGCACTTATAATCCCACAGCTTTCATTAACATGATGAGTCACAATAAAGATCTACAATTTTGGAAAAACAAAATTGAACTTTTTCCCCCTTTCTTAAATAAATAGGAGCACAGCTGAAAATAAAAGGGAAAAAATAAGTTTTACTGTAAATGAGTAGTTCTGCTTCAGCTACCATCAAACCTTTTGTTTCATTGCCAGTCATGTAGCATACCTGGGTGACATGTTTCCTTTTAATTAGTGCAATTCCTAGAAAACAAAATGCCTCATTATGTTCTGCAGTACAGTATCATTTCTGTAAAGTCCCCAAAAGAATCTAATAATCACAATGCTTTCATTTTATTTCACTAAAATGAACAGACAGGCACAGAAGATATTTAGCTTTTGGCTTTTAAAAGAACAGTTGGCATTCACAATTTAAAGTATTTCTGTTATTTCAACTAAGATGATTAATAGAAAACAACTGTTGTCTGGCAGATTGCATTTAAAACCGTACTACTGAGCACATCCCCAATTACTATGAACCAAGCAGTGTGCAAGGAATATATCATTAAATACATTTTAGACGGGGAAACATCTGCTAAAATGCAAGACAGGTAATTGTATAAAGTTCAAATAATACTGGCAGAAAATCCACCCATTTCAATAAACCCATCATTTTGAAAATATAAACACTTATCTCTCCCAGTAGAAGAGATCTAAATGCAAAATAAAAAAAAAACACACTTAGATGTCCTTGTGGTGTGAAAAATGGTATGCTCTGAGATCAAGTTTGGAAGCCAACAGGAAAACTGTTTAAATACTGGTTTAACCATCAAAAGGGCAATTTAGAGATATAAATAAGACTGTATGATTTTTTCTCAGATTTATAGTTTCATTTACCATGAGCACAATTTCCACTGAAACAGAGTGCAAGCACAATTTAAGCCTTTATTTAAAACCAGGTCTGGAGTGCCACAGATTTGTCAGCTGCTCTACATGGTCCTGTGAATGGGAAACCAAGCCAGGAGATTTGCAAAGCAGAGGTGCTCAGTGCTGCATTATGTTCTCTGATTGTGTCTTAATTTTATCATTAGCACCTCCCTCACCCCAATGACCTCCTACTCTCAGTACATAAAAGCAAGCTAGAACATAAGAACAGTGCAGCCTGATGCTCCCTGCGGGTATGGGGAAAGCAGGGTCTGGGCAGTCGTTGCACTGTGGGTATTTCAGCTGCTACTACAGACAACCAGCATCATGGAGGCATGCTGTGGAGCTGTGTTGTACATTATTATTTAAGAGAGGCCTTCAGCTTTAAGTGCACAGTAATTGACATGAATTTAAATAAGACACTGAAGGGAATTAGCTGTAGAAAATTAATGGCAGGCGAGCCCATTCTAAATAAAACATGCCTAAACCCCTTGTTTGAAAACCAAGAAAGCTGAAAGTAGATATTCATAATGTTAAATTGCATACTTGTATGCATGGTCTCTGAGCTCAGCACACACAAGCTGTCTCCAGCCATCTCACAGATGCATGCATACACACACGCACACGCACACACATACACACAGTCGCACAGTTCAAATGCACACATACAAGCATTCTGCTCACTTTTTCCTCATTACACATGTTAAATAGGTCAAAATGATGAAAGAATATACATGAGAACACACACAAACAGCTGCGTGTGCCAGATATAGAACAAGCATATGAGAGTGCCAATATGATGCACGAATCTGGATTACCACAAAACCAAACCAAAATGCACAGAAATTACTTTTAGGATTTCATAATTTACCATTTTATATTCCAGCCCCATAAGCTCCTTTGTATGTGCATGGTTAGAAATATTTCTAGACACCCAGATCATATTTTCCCCATAGTTATTCTAATTTATTGATGTTCTACTTAATCTGTATTTCAATTTATAATGACACTTCTTTAACAAGAAAAAAATTACATGGCATTAGTAAGGTAGTCTGTACAAAATCTAGTTGCCCATACACTAAACAAAATTTCTAAGTGAAAAGTTTCTGCTGTATCTTACTTAAATTGAAATTATTATTGAAAATTAATTATTGTAAATTATTATTGAAAAATAATGCACTACCAAAAGTTTAAGAGGTGCAACTAGAATCATTAGACATGGCTACTGATTGACAGGGTATGGTAAGTAAAGTTGTACTTTGTATAGACATAAAAAGAATTGAAGAATTGGAATTTCAGTCCTGAAAACGGGAATTCTTAATTGGGATTACCTGTGACAATTTTATAGCCCCAGATGTAGTGCTAGAGCATTAGAACTGATAGAGAAATAATCACCATATTCAAACTTAGTTAAATTTTCTTAGTTTGTTCCGGCTGACAATTGGCAAGCACATCATCCTAGCTACTCAGCAGCCAATCATACCAGATTACTACAGCAGTACAAATGTCAGATGCTATGATTTATTAAAAATGTATTGAATGTGTGCATGTAGACTCAAAATTTGAAGATGCATCACTCAAGAATTTTTTGTGGGTAGAATTCTTCTATACCTCTAAATGTTAAATCTCAGTACCTGCCATTATACAGGCAGATACTGTCTGTATAATGACAGACTGTGTGTTAATACATATTAAAAAATATGTGTAAGTACAAATAAAATAATGCTCTAGAATTTAAAAACAGTAATTTAATTTCAGGGGGTTTATCATTTTGGCAGAGGACAGAAGGAGTTGGTGAGATAACATTCAATGACAGAATTATTACTCAGATCTGCAGTTAAGCTATGTAAATAATTCATCTCCACACCAGATATGTCTTTTTGAAAATGTACTGCATATCTTCCCTCTGTGACAAACGTATTACACATCATTATTTCAGTGTTAATTGCAGTGGAGACCAGATAGAGGAGCTCAGAGTGCCTGCTGTGCAAGTGAAATTGTTTACTCTATTCAAAAGCAGTAGTGCTTGACGTGGTAAAGGCTAAATGCCATGAAGAACTGTGAATGGCTTTCAGTTTTTAATGCTGATAAACAAGTTTATTGTTCTTATTGTTTATTTTTGGAATTAAAGCCAACCCATTCCTATTAAACCTAGATATACGTCAATCAGTTGTTATATGTAAAGGAAAAAACAATGTCAGTTAGACCCACAGGAGAAAAAGACCAAAGAGTATTTAATCCATTTGACCCTAAAAAGAAGTTGTTCAGTGGACAGGAAAATTATTAAGCAAGCATAAGGAGCATATCTGAGTATTGTTCATGGTTTTTCCTCTGAGGCAAAGACAAAAAAGAGATTTTGAAATTATTTATTACATGAGAGGTTTATTTGGGATTGCTGAAAGCAAAGTGCTAAGTAAGTGCTGGATAGACAGGCCTCCTTTCATCTAGGTACAGACGAGACCTGGAGAGCAGCACTTTGTGCTTGCTGTCAGCTGTGTAAGGATAATAAACCAGATCTGCAGGCAGGATGAAATGAAAAGGCCAAGAGTTTTTGGTTTCCCATAACCCAAGGCTGGAGATCCAAACATAACACAGCACCCACAGTGAGTGATGGTCAGATGTCTCTGTCTTTCTGAAGGAAACACATTACTGTAGTGCTTAAGACCAAAGCAAGAAAAAAATTACTTTTATGATCTTAGTCTATCTGTTGTAGTCCAAAATTGAATGGGCAACAAATTTGTACAGCCCTTTAGGTAACTTTGGAAAAACGCAAGACTCTTTTGAGAGGTTTAAAGCTAAATGAATTCTTCACTTGAAGATCAAGACTGCTGTTGAGCAAAACCACTCAATTTTAATCAGCCCTTGGATAATATTATACTAGTGTCCCTGCCTTAGCTTTGCCATTTCTTAAAGGAGTCCTCAAGCATTTCTCTGCCTTTGCCCCTCTGCTCCTATCTCTGCTCCAGAACACACAGGTGAATACACATGCAGATATGTTCTGTTTCCAAATACTATTAAATTAAATTAAATTTATTTATATCTGGTCACTCTAATAGACTACTAAATACCCTTTCCCCTCCCAGCAAAAACCTTCCCATCTTTTTTAGTTTTTGACACCTTAACCGGCTTTGTTACACAATCAGTCTTTTATCTGTCATTGCTGGGGATGCTGTCTTGGGTGCTGCTTTGTCAGTCAGGTTGCCATCTCGTTGTGTGCATGGGCTGCCATGCGAGTTGGTGATAACTCCCCTTCGAATTTCTGTCCCCTCTTAATGTGCAAGTTAGAGAAGGCAAATGGTACTCAGAGCTAAAAAGGAGGCTGGAACTTGCAGCAGCTGCACACAATAGAGATCCTAATAGCAAATAGAAATCACAGAAATAACCCTCGGCTCATCATTGCTACAGTATAACAATAGGGAGTGATTCAGTTTGGGATACATTAACAGAATGTGAATAGTGCTGTAACAGCAGTGTGATACACACAGTTCCTGCCTCAGGTATGTTATGAAAATACTGCCATGCTCACAAAGCCCTTGTGAGGTGTTAGTTAATTTTCTCAGCGCATAAGAAGAGCTAACTGATTTCCAGAGGTATTTGCTAAGGTTATTGTCCCCACAAAAAATATATTAGAGGAGGCAGGCTATTTTTCAGTTTCTACATCAATCACTACAAAATCCAAAGACCAAACCAACCAGCCTAGCTGGGGCCAGAACTCAAAATCTGGGTTTTAGAGAATTTGAAACGTGAAATTCTAAACCCCCAGGAAATTCTAAAGTCTGGGCAAATCCCTTTTTAGCTCTCAGATGTGGGGGATTTCACAGCAGTAGCAAGAAAATGCCAATCCTGTTACTATATACAGTTCCTTCTGAGCCAGGATGGGTGATTTTGGTCTGAGCTTGCATCCATCAGTTTCATATTAAAACTGGGGGATTTTCCTGAATTACCACCAATAAGTTATGTGCATTCATAGGTGACTCCCACAAAGTCACTGCTTATTTTGAATTACATACTGTGTTCAGGATTGTAATCAGAGCCTCATATTCCTGCTATTCCTGTCTTGCAGGTCATTTAAAAGGTCTTTAACTCAGCCCTGTACACTAGCCTCTCTGTTATGAGCCTTATGCTTCCTTACTACTTACATACTTCATTTCAAATTCTAGAGGACCCTTTAACACACAGTTTGTATTCTATAACATTGCAGGATATTTGTTTTCTACTTTTATTTTCCAGCTGGGGAGCATTTTTAATGGAATTGTTTTAATTTTTGTTTTACACATATCAAGACACAGAAATAAACACAATATCACATGATATCTTACAAGTGAAAGTCCTAGACAAATGAGACAATGAAGAACAGCTATGTTCTAGATGAAAAATGTCTCAGGAAGGAGCTCTTTCTGAAGCCCACTCCCTCCTTTTACAGTCTTTGGTAGACTCCTCTCAACTGGACACCAAGACTTTGCCCTCTAATGCCTAAATTCTAACCCTAGGCGTGGACTAGGCCTTAGCAAAGGACTTCCAGCTCTGGCCAAGATGAACAACTAGTCAGTGCAAAATTCTTTCCATTGCCCAAACCTTCCCTCAGCAGGTCCTTTACAACCTTATTTCAACCAGACCCCTAGGCTTTACACCTCTGCTAAATGTAAACCTATCCCAAAGAGCAATCAGACTTCTCAGGGGAGAATAATACCTTTGGTTGCCCGTTTATAGAACTTCTTAATTAGATTCATCCATTGACTTTGTCGCTCTCCTGACCCTAAAAGTGGTCCAAGATTTAAACCCAGACAAATGCTGCCTTGGACAAAACAGAAAATTCTTCAGGGGTTTTAATTTCTTTTGCCCAGACTTTCTGTGGGTAGCTTCTTGGTAGCCTCTCTCCAACTGGACCTTTACAGCCTGTCTTCCTTGTAACCATCATACCCCTATCCTAAACCTAGACATTTTCTAGGCCTTAGAAGCTTGGGCTCCATAAACCTTCCAAGCCACAAAGCCCCATGAATTTGCTTGGCAGCCTAATTGCTATTGTTCTTCTAGGCAGATCTACATATTTTCTCTCTCCTAACTTCAGTCCCAACCGTAACCATAATCCAGTCAAGGACTAAGCTAAAATTTTCCCCTGTCAAGGGGCAATGGGTTCAAACTTTAACAGAGGAGATTTAGCTTAGATACAGGGAAGAAATTCTTTACTGTGAGGGTGGTGAGGTGCAGGCACAGGTTACCCAGAGAAGCTGTGGCTGCCCCATCCCTGTCAGTGTTCAAGGCCAGGTTTGATGGTGTTTGGAGTAACCTGGTATAGCTAGGAAAGACACGAAGCCTTGTGATACAGATGGGATGGGGTTGCAAAGAGGCTACCAAGAGAGGGATTGGGGAACAAAAATAATTTTCCCCTTCTCGTTTGATAGAGGGCAAGGTGCTCTGGGGTAAACACTTCAGCCACTTTTATGGTTGCAGTTAATGTAAAAGCCTTAGTGTCCAGTTGGAGCAGGGAGCTGCAAAAGGGTCTGCCTACAGAAGGTTTTGGCAAAGAAAGGGCCAAGCCCAGAGGACCTTGTGTAAAGCTCAGTCTTTGGCTGCAGTTAGGGTTGGGGTGAAGAGAAAGACAGACTCAAGTCCTGTTGTGGTAGGGTCACAAAAAGTTGCCAAGGAGAAAGCTGAGCAACAGAATGACTTCTTCCCTGAGAGCTTTTCTACCTCTGCCGTTGCTTGGTGTCTTAATACTAACTCACAGCCAACAGCAATATTTAGCCTTTATATGTTCTGATTAAAATTTTGAAAATTAAAAAGAAAGTTTTCAAAGTGGCATAAAGACACAGCAGATCTAAACAGAAATGAATCAAATTAACAATCCATCTTCAAGAGAAATATAAACCCTTTAGCAACTTTCCTGTGGTTATAAAAGTTATTCCCAATCCATATTATAGCTAGAGCTGATAGTGCACTTCAGAAAGGATCAGGAACATCCTTGCAAGTGTTTGTTTGAGATCCTCTCTTACAGGCAACTCTCGCTGAGGAAACTAACTTAGGGAGCAATTCAGCCTCAAATAATTTCACCCTGCAGGGGCTCAAAGTCAGCATTGTTGCACTCTGGATGCCACCAGATGAGACAGTTTCTGACACTCAACAAAGCTTGCTTCTTCTGAATGGAGGTGGCCCTGGAACTTACATGTCCACATCTCCTGGCAGCATGCACCTACCTACTGATCTTAGTATTCCTGCTGCTGTCTTCCCAGTCCTCCCTTGAGTTAGACCAGCTCAAGGACACAGAAGAAAAGCAGCCCAGCAAAAGAAGTGTAGACCTTTCTGCTGAACTAGTGAGTTGAACTGGCTCACATGGGGTGAAACAAGGGACAAAGCTGAGAAGGAGGGAGATTTTTTTGTTGCAGCTGTGTCTGCAGAGAAGAAAGAGAAGTACAACGAGAAAAGAGAAGCATAGAGAGAAGGGCAGCATGGAGGAGCAGAACCATCACTTTAGGATGGAGCAAAGAATTTTAGCCACGTTGTCTGATTGCAAAGTAAGGGTGGGCTGTACCATTCAAAGAACAGTCCTGCTCTCCTCCCAGCTCCAGATGCCTCCTTCCTATGGCGCTGTGACTTCTGGGCCATTGCAGCCTCCTGACCAAAGAAATGGAGTGACTGCTAATTGCAAGGTCATTATGGAGTCCTCTTGCAGAGCTGAGCTCTTCTTGGGCTTCATAAAACTTCCACCTGATAAAAGACCCCAGAACCTCAGCCAGAAGCAATTATAGCTAGGGCTGGAAAGAAGACGACTAGAAAAAGTGATTTCTATCTCCTGAAAATGTCATGCTTGAGAAGAAAGGACTATTTGGGCAAGGCACACGAGGCAAAACCAAAATAATGCCACAAGGAAAGAATCCTAAAAAAAGTTAAAAAAATCTATTTAGGAATTGGAGTCCTTCACTTTCCTGCGAGAGGTTATTTGTGTGTTTACTTTCCCCTTCTTAGCAGCACCTTTTCAGACCAGCTGCAGGGTTCTATCTGTTTGTCATGCCCATTTTCCTGGAGAAAAATAGAGCCTGCTTTTCCCTTTGGAGAGCTCCCCCTTACACCTTTGCCCAGAGGACAGTTTTTGCAGAAGGACTGTTGTGAGGGCTGTGTGTCTCAGTCCTCATAGGGATTACCCTGGTGCAGAGCTATCTGGCCATGCTGCTGCTGCTGCTCTACATCGTCAGCACAGCCCCAAGTTCCTTGCTGTGGGGAACGGATTATACAGGGGAAAAAGATGAAAAGAGGGGGTTGAGGAGAAGGAGAAATAAGCAAGCATGTCTGCTTCAGTTTTAACATGGTACAAAGTTGCAACCGCGAGGCTAAAAACTGTTCTGGGATCCAGCAATCCAGCAATACAAACCTAGGGAAATTACTAGTATTATATATATATATATATCTTTCGCATTCAGAGTTGTAGTCAATGGCTCAATGTCCAGCTGGAGTGGCGCCTCTCAGGGATTGGTGTTGAGGCCGGTCTTATTCAACATCTTTGTCAGTGACATGGACAGTGGGATTGAATGTGCCCTCAGCAAGTTTGCTGATGACACCAAGCTGTGTGGCTCGGTTGATATGTTGGAGGGAAGGAATGCCATCCA
>JASSUY010009651.1:0-31867 GCA_032466535.1 Forpus xanthops | reverse complement strand
TATGTGTGTATGTAACGATATACATGCATAACTTAATGTATACTAGTTCTTCCCTCATCCTCTGTGGTGTTTATTTCTGCTTGAGCCAGTTCCTTTAGTTTGTAGCTCATGTTGCTCTTTTGACCACCATAAGATCGACCTCCCTCCTGCACCATTAGCCTGCATAGTGCAATGCACTCTACAGCAATTCATACTGTTCTTTCCATCAAATTTTGACTGAAACACAGTCTATTTGGAGTCAAGTATCATAGTCATAACCCAAGTCTCTGAATGGTTCAGACAACACTGTCCTAGACTGTGTTGTTGGGAACATCAGCAATTTTATTTCTGCTTAAAACCACCTATAGTGGCTATGACTGTATGAAGAGCTTAGTGTATTTTCTTTGCCCGGGGTTTATCAATCCTCTTTCCTGCTGTGTTCAAAATGGATTCTATAGCATAAAAGCTCAAGCTCAAAAACTTATTTCCTCCCAGACCTATTTACATGGCAGCCCTCAGATATGGTCTTCAACATTTGATATTCGGCAGCAGCAACAAATGTTATCAGCCACTGTTCACGTTATTGTCACTTCTCAGGCTGATATTGCTGAGTGCAACTCCAAGGTGAGATGTACACAGGTAGTAAACAAGGCTACTGTGAAGAGACTGAATTTCTGACAATATCTATGCAATAGAAGGAACGTGTTGACTGTACCAAGAAGTAGCATACCTGCACAAGCCCAGCTTGCTTATAAAGTGATAGCAGGTCATAGATTTTGCACTGGAGACCAGTAGGGCATAGATTTTGTACCGCAGTCCAGCTGTTAACACATGCTAAGTAACATTCACAGACAAATCTCTGTCATTATTCACTCTGACTTCTGTTGTACCACACTTCAGGTTAGCTCAAACGCAGGCTCTCTACTCATTTCTAGGCTTACTGTAGTTTTGGTGCCTAAAGCATATCACTCTCACATCTTTTTTTTTTTGAGGGGGGGGGCACTGACAGCTCTCAGCCTCCTTCTGCACCCTTTGTCTTTACATTTCATTTTTTCCTTGGCTCAGGAGTGGGGAAGATAGATTTTGTCAATCCTGCTAGAGTTAGGCTAATAGTTAGAATTTAGTAGTGTCTCCACTGCTTTCATAAAGACACTCAGCATTCTTAGCCCAGCTTGCAATGTTTTCTTTTGTCATGGTCATTACTCATTGTAAATTTGCTGACGGTTTTATCCCACAAGCCCCCCTGTTGTGCTAAAATATGAAACAGGTCAATTGCATATTTTTTTCATAAAACATGAACAGCATACCATTCGTTCCCTTCTTTGCCACAGAAGCCTTCTTTACTTTGAAGTTCTGACATTAGTGTTGGTCATCCTCATAATATATCCCACCAGTATTATATTTAAATAAATTAAGCTGCCCGAGGACATCTAATGCAAACCAGCTAATTGGCTAGTTCTCAGTTCCTGTCTTTCAAACAGAGCTGCTGTAGCACCACAGCAATAAACCAAGTAAGCGATTGTCTGCCGTTCTTCTTACTCATCTGAAGATGCTTGTCCATATGGTTGCCAATGAATCTGAAACATATTAATTCAATAACACTAAAGACTGCCACATTTAGCAATACTGCTACCACAGAATTTTGAAATATGACAGACTCAGTTTAAAAAGTTTGAATTATGTATTACCAGGAAAGAAGTCTTGAGAGCTACTGAATTTGACCACAAATGCTAGAGTTCTATGAAGAGAGCCCAGAATGAGTGAAGCATAGCAACAAATGGGCAGGTTGCAACATGCATGTCAAATGATTATTTCCAAAATGCCTACTGGTTTCATTAAGATTGCACAAGCATTTGCATGTTCATCACAGTTTTAGCTATAAAAAATAAAAATTCCTACTTTAAAATCTACCAGGTTTATGCCAGTATAGACAAGACCTGAATTATGCACAATGAAGCCAGGTGTTGGTTTAATCAACTGGCTGGAATTTTGGGAAAGATATTTTATGTATTTCTCATCTAATTCACAGCAGGTAAAGATGTCCTGTTAGGCTCTAATTTAAAAGACTTCATTCTGTCTTGCATGTTTCTTAGTACATATTTGGAGGAATTTCCTTTAATTCTTTAAATTTCCCTTATTCTTTGGACAAAGAAGAGGAAATTGCTGTGCCTGTGTGTCCTCCTACCTTATTGAGTAATTGTCAAAGTGCGAACAGAATGTCAGTGAGTTTGATCTCCCTCTGATTTCAATTTTTTTACATCGTTTTTTTTTTTTTTTTTTTTTTTTCCCTTTTCTCTTTCTTCTCAGAATCTTCTTTTGGCAGGATCGGTTCCCTGAACTGATTGACACTGTAATTGCATTAATGTGAATGCAAGAGAATGGGAGGGAAGATGGAAACAGAAGAGATTTTAGGATCATAGCCTGCCAGGTTCAGTTTTGCATAAGCTGCTGCCTTGGTTTCTGGGACAAGCTGCATTTGTGGTGGCTGGGGGGGCACAAATTTGAAGATAATGTGTGCAGGAAAGTACAACAAAAAAATCCATTGATTAACCTTCCAGGCCACTGGAGGTAATCGTGTATGTCAGGTATCACATAGGCTAAATAATATTGTCCTTTTTGTTTTATTCAATGAGTTGGCCTTGCAATGGTTTCCCTAAGTGTCATGCTTCTTCAGTGTACTGCTTCTTATCAGTGACTAGGATTATGCTGCAGCTGGAGCTGAATCTCTCATTGAGCAGCTCCAGGAGCAGAGCTAGTCTCCAGGGGATGGTCCGAGCAGATGCACACCAACAGTTTGCAGCCTACAAGTGTCAGGCTGATGTTTTTTCCCTCCTCTGACCGGATGTTTATACTGTAGGTAACTGTAGGTCCAGCTGCCTTTTCTTCAATTACTTACAGCATCAGGACACAAACTACTTTGGCTCCCAATGCTTACAGCTGTGTGATTTTCTCCCTACCATTTGCACTAGCATCGGGGGACACAGACTGACCGCCCTGGTCTAGCTTGCTTGAGAGCTGCATGCCTTTAGCTGTAGTTCAGTCATGTCTTTCAACAGGCTTGCCAGTAAACTGGAATCATCTGTCTTGCAAATGGACTTGTCTTTAATTAGAAAATCTTTAATGTCTGCAAAGTGACATGTGGGTGCCAGAGTTTGTAGCTCTATAATGACAATGTAAGTTCTGCTGCCTAGCTGCTGGTTTTAGATGTGAAGTTTAAAAAATAATCTCTTAAGCCTCAGCATAATAATACCCATTGAACCCATTAGCAGATGTTCCATGGGTTAATTCTGCCCCCCAAAAAAACCTTCTTACTCATATTTTTCCCTGCTTGAAACACAAAGCTTTCAATTTGTTGTCTCATCTTTATCCCCCATGGACAGCTGTATGTGCAGACACTATTTTTGTTTTCACTGTCTCTGTGCAAGTGCTAATGTGGTGGTTTTTTTATTATTTCTGTTTTTGTTTTCTTCTGTAGTCGAGTATCCTGAGCCTGTTTGTTCTGTGTCAAGCATTAGCTTGGTTTTCTATTAATCACGTGTTCTTCCTGGCTGTAGCTCTTTGCTGTCTGGCTGCTGCCACTACACTTTGTATATACTGTGTGCTGCATAGCTCTGAGAGAGCAGCATGTGGCTCCAGATTGTAGCCCTTTGCTGACAGGAAGGTGCTACAGGATTGCTGTGAATACAGCCAGTGCAGAAACCATGTAGGCTTCTTGGTGTGCCCTCCAAATCTCTCTCTTCCATGCCCATCCTGTGTTATGGGGACCTACCTTGCTCCAGACTTAGAAGGACCCATGACTAAAGGTAGGAACTTGAGCAAGATCCTTACAAATAAAACCCTGGAACGTACTTCTAGCCATGGTTCAGCTCATGGAGCTGTGGAAGAGGCAAAGTCTTTCCACTGAGACTTACCAGGATCTTCCCTGTAAGAGATGTAGCTCAAAAGCAGATGAACCATAGGTCTCCCATTTCCTGTGTCATTCCTGTAAGGTGTTCCTTAACACTGTAGCATGAGGAAAGGATGTTGCTTCTTTCCAGAGGCCAAACCTGTCAATTCTGAGGAGTAAATTGTGGACAAAGAGCATTGGGTTGTGCAGAGAAGAGTATTAATGTAATAAAACAGCTTCATAAGAAGCAACACTTTGTGCTTTGTCTGTGAAGGAACCAGTATTTCATGAAAGACTTCATGTTCCCCTGATTTATTTGTTCATTTTTCCATTGAATGAGAAAGATTGTTTAAAGAGGGTGGTGGGGAAGGTCACTAGGGAAAAGCTCCCTCCTCTACTCACTCGATTCTTATAACATTAAAAAAATTAATTTAAATTGCCACTTTCCTCGAAGTGTAAAGCTTTCATAGTTCTGTTGTTTAATTTCCCAACTGGATATGAAATTAAGGCAATCGTAATTGTTTGACCTCTCGCATCAGGGAGTCTAGGTATTTTTTCTTCTGTTTCACAGGAGTACGTCTATACGAGAATAATGGCTTCCCTAGAGACTCCATTTCTTGTAAAATACAATCTAATGAATTAAAGTATATCTCCTCTTGTTGGTGCTTTTGCATGCTATGACCTGCCTTGGGTTTGTGTTCAGGGTGGCTCTCATTGAATTGTGTGAAGGCTCTCAGCACACTTCTTCCTGGTGAATTGTTCTTCCTGAAGTTTGTCCATTGATTACATCCTCCAGATTGGGTCGGTTGTCTTTCTTACACGGTTCACTAGTTTTTCCTCACTAAGCATTGCTAATGTGCCTTACATAAACTTGCAGCTTTTTGAGCTTTGATCTAGGAACCTTTCCAAATTCAGCAAAAACAACTAAAGAAGCAGGACTTTTTTTTTTTTTAGCTCTTTTTTCTTTGTGTCTTTTGTTGCTGAAGAGGGCTGCAAATATTTAATACCATTTAAAGCCAGACAAAAAAAAAAAAAAAAACAACAAAAAGCCAACCCTTTCTTTGGTGATTTCTCCAAAACACCAGTTGATTATTGTTGGCAAGGACATTACACTGGAAGGGATTAGCTGTTCTGCATGGTTTTGAGGCCAGAATACTGCTGGGATTGTCCCTGGTGGCTGGGTGGAGCTTGCTGGGTACCTGCCTGAGAGCCACAGGGTCCCCATGCAGCAGATGGCCCAACCTTAGGGGGGAAATAGGTTGAAACCAAAGAACAAAGCTCCTCTCCACTAAAGGATGCAAAATATATTCTGAGTATCACTGAGGAAGCAGCAAACATTGATCTTGAGATCTTTGTGCTCTGTGTATCTGATCAGATACATAGAAGGTTTTTCAAGGAATCTAATATGCTGTCTCTTAGAGAATAGCTAGACGCAACAGAGGGTGGGATAAGTGTGTATTCATTTTGAGGGCTCTTGAATAGAATTTTTTGTCCTGAAGTCAGACCTTTGAGAAGTTTTCCATGTGGTAGGAATGGAGGTTGATCTGGCTTGCCACCAGAGTTAAGGGTATTTTGCTGTTAAGGAGAAAAGATGAACAAGCATCAGCAGTGATTGCAAGGATGAGTTCAGCTGAATCCATGATCCCTTGCTTAGCTCATATTTGCTAAACATGCCACACAGGCGGCCTTACGCACACTCATAGCAGCTGATAAAACAGCTCTACTTGCGCAGTAGGAAGAAGCTGGCAGGAGAGGATTGTTGGGATGGTTTTGCTGGGAGTTCATGGCAGAGAGGTGACTTTATCAAGGCCACAGAAGAGTTGTGTCCTGACCTGATCAGAAGCCGGGACCTATTCTGTTGCATTTTTTATGTTAGAAGCTCTGCCTTCTGTACTTGGTTTTTTAATATGTGAAAATCCTCATATCTGTTTCTCCAATCCACATTGCTTTAAAGGAGAAGAACTTCCCAGTGTGTCCCAAATAAAGGGGCAGAAAGCAGAAGGTTGAACATACTTCAGGGCAACCCCCTCCATCTCAGCCCGGCAGAAGAGACCCTGCAGACGTGGGCACCCGCAAGAGCGGAGTGAAGTCAAGGGCTGCTCTGCACTGTGCTGCCAGACTGCGTCTGTGTGTGAGATGCGAGTGAGCAGTGGGAGTGAAAGCTGTGCCTGTGGCCAGCAGGCAGCTGCGAGGCAGGCTGCAGCCGCCAGCTCGCTGACAGCACGGTTCTGGCACCACAAAGAATCGAGCCCTTTGTATTTAACCATCCAGACCTAATATACTGACATGGTCGTCATCAGATACAGTTGACATATTTAAATGGTGTATCTCGCTGCTTTGAACAAGTGGGAATGTGTTCTTGGACTGCTTTGCTCTCCACATTTATGCAGAGGTTCCCACTGTCCATTTTCCATAGTTACTTACAGCAATTAACTGGAATCCAGGGCTGCAGTGGCTGCATGCATAGTCTCTCAAACCACACCTGTGGCTTTTTTGTGTCACATATAATTCATTACTGAGTGACACTTCCTGCCTTGTCATCTTTAGTCCTAGATGAATGTGTGGTGTATCTAAATCAGCTTAGCGCTGAACTAAAGCGATAGTTCATGTTTAGCTGTGGCTCTTGCACAAGTTGTGCAGAAACTTATTTGTGTTGGTACGGCTGGGTGTTCACTGGAGGCTCCAGCTCTTTTGATATCGGATCCGCTCACAGCTTGCATGTCCTGCCTCAGCTTTATTTTCCCTTCCAGAGGCATAGATACTGCATGAATCACTGTGTCTTTGCAGAGGCTCCAATGGATGAAGGTATTCGTGCTGAAACCTCACCAGGCTGTAATTAATCTGTAGACGAAAGGAAATGGTTTTGTGACAGCTAAATGAAGACCAAATAATGCAATGTGATGAAAGGTATGCTCAACAGCCTAATTCAGGGCCTGAAATTTATACGTGTTTAGCTTTACAGTGAGCTGAAAATGTTTGAAACAAAAATTGCCTTAAGTCCCAGTTAGTTGTAGACAAAAGAAAAAGTGCAGATAACTATATATTAATATGCATAAAACTGAACAGATATTTACAAAAAAATTGCACCCTGTTATTTAGTGTGTTTGAAAACACTCAGGAAGCTTACACGTAAATTGTATAAGGGTGCTGTAGACAGAGAGGCACGTGCTTTATGCGTTAGATCTGTGAGATCAGGGTATGTCTCCTTCAGGTTTTAGTTATGCTGAGATAGAAAATATCTGATAACCTTTAAAAAATATAGTAGACTTTTGTAAATCAAGCTGGGGTTTGTTTTGTTTTGTTGTTTTGTTTTGTTTGGTTTTTTTTCCCCCAGATTTGGATTGTTTTGCAGAAGGAAAGCAGTTGCTGATCATCTTGTTTGAAAGTTAACTCTTTCTCCAGTGAAATGTTTTGCGTTTTGTTTTTAAAGAAGGAAGTAATATTTTAATGCATGTTTCAGCTTGTTCATCAGTTGCACCTTTGATGGAGGTTCTCTCACATTATTTCATGTGTAGCTGAGATTGTGTTTAGCAAAAAGGCACGGTGGTAAACACAGCAGCTGCTCTGTACTTTGGTGGCAGCGGCTTTGGAATGGCAGCCTGAAATGGGTCAATGCTGACCATTTCAAGCAACAGCAGCAGAGGGTCCTTATCTAAATGTATGATCTTGCGATTTCTCAGCTCCACTTGTGTAAAATCACAGAATCTACATGGCCTGCCTAGTAGAGTCTTGAAAACCTCCACAGATGGGGCACTACAATCTCCTGGCGTGGCCTGTGCCAGCACTGCACAGCCTGCCTAGAAAAAAAACTTTTCTGAATGTCCAGCCTGAACTTCCCAAGTTGTGTTATACCATCTGTTACTACCAGGAAGGGTATATAATCAGAGTTATAACCGCAGACTCTCATGCTAGATCATGTGTGTATGCTTATTTTCAATTTTAATCTAAACCTTCGCTAACAAACCAGCAGTCATATTGTCTGTATTTAAGCTAAAACTGGATAAGATTTGTAAAATGTTTATGTAGTCTTCATTTCACTGTTGGCTAAATCATATCTATACCTTAATAACATTTTAAGACTGAAAGTACTATTGTTATGACTACTATTGTTATCGTCACCATTATCTCTATACTTACTACATAACGTAACATTTCAGTTTGCTATCATTTTTGACAGTAGAAAGCAACGTTGGTTTTTTATAACTGGTCATACTGGTAGATGAATGAGTTGAATTCTGTTATGACTTTAGCGTCATCAATAAAATGATCAAGTACTGTGAATTTACATTATAATTATGATGTCAGAAACAATATAATTTGATTTTCAGGTTGAAAGCAAATGTGCCCTGGGAATTTGGTGGGAATATATTAATTTCATTTGGAAGCTGGATAAGTCCTAACAGGACACATGTGAACGCATATATAGTTCAGTGATGTAAATATTTTCTAATTAGGCCGCGTTTTAAGCCTTGAACTTTTCATTCTTGGTTCCAGTTTTATTTATCTGTCATACATGATCTCAGGGTTGTGCAACTTTCTCCCTCCCCCCCCCCCCGAGTGTGATTTGCATCCTACACATGTACAGTAATACTTGATAATTTTTTCCCGTTTTGCCTGAGATGTAAATTATTCATTCAAGTAAGCAGGTTGTAGATAACTTAAATCTTGAGAAACTAATGTTGGTGGGAAAGCCTTGTTTTCAGTACTTTGGTTAAGACATAGGCCATATTTTAAAAACAGTGTTATGGTCTGGCTGCTGGACTTAGGGACACTTTGGAACACCACCTATGTGCACAGATGGTCAGAGTATCTAACTCCTCATGGCTGTGTAATTTCTTTAGAACATCTTGTCATGAACACCCAAAATCCTCCACATGTGAATGATGGCGATACCAGAGTCACACTTTACCTCTGTTGGAAAAGTTATCCAAAGCCATATATGATCACAGCTGCTTCTCAGTCACTTGGAGGGGGTTATTCCTCTTCAAAACAAATTTTTGTACCTGTAGTGACTTTGAGCTTCAGGAGGACTTTGTATCCGAGATCTTTCTGGTTCTTCCTTAAGGAAAGCTCCTCTTGGTCCTGTTCAGGGTTTTTTGGGGTTCTCCAGAATGACTTCAAGGAGGCACAGTAGCATGTAGATGGATGCTGTCTCATACCACAGTGGGTATGAAAGCACATCAACTGTGATATGAAGTAATAGCTCTTCCAACAGCAGCTGGTTTTACTTCTGTTTGTGCTGGTGTGTCCAATTCCCATCAGCTGCTTTGTGAATAAACAGCACCCACCTGACTGCTCAGCAGCACGGTTCTGTGAATTTGCTTTCTTACCTTCCTGCCTCTCCCATCCCCTTCCACCTCAGTTTCTGCGACATTTTCTCCTGTAGACAGCAATATAGGATCAGGCTGCTTTTAATTTCCATCACTTTTCCCTGCTGTGCTTGAATCTGTTGCAATTAAATTTTAATTGAGATACACACTGCTTAAATAGACACAAGACAGCTACAGCTATTGCTAATTAATTTTCTTCAAAAATGACAACATTTAATAATTATATTCCATGTCACTTACATTATTTATACAAGTTTAACTCTGGGATTTTTTTTTAAAGACACGTCAGCTGTGAAAGTGCTTTATGGTGTTAATCTCCTGTAAGGCAATTGTGATTAACTCGAGAAATTAAAGTGTGTTTATGGTGCATTTAGTAAAATAGCATGTAGCTCTTCAAGTTGCAAGAAGGATTGAGACATTTCTGTGATAAGGTAATTGTGTTTCTGGT
Organism: Forpus xanthops; assembly: GCA_032466535.1. Classification (NCBI taxonomy): domain Eukaryota; kingdom Metazoa; phylum Chordata; class Aves; order Psittaciformes; family Psittacidae; genus Forpus; species Forpus xanthops. The sequence goes on along the minus strand of JASSUY010009651.1, from coordinate 22,224 downwards.
TACAGCATTCAAATCTAGAGGATCCTTAATGGTAGTACTTTGTGCTTCTGTATCATCTTTGGTCTGAGGATCTCTGAATACTTTCTGCCTACAAATGAACAAACTCACACATTATGGTTGAGATTCCTACTCAGTTTCTCACTTCACCTTGCGTAGCACAAAGATCATCTGCTGCCCCAGTTTGCAAAATTCCTTGCCCTTTGCTTACTTGCTCTGATACCAGGCAAAGAAAATGACCTTTTTGTATTTTAGTCTGAAGAATCCATCACTGGTTGCTGTCAGACAGGGTGTTGGATGAGCAGGACCATTTGTCTGTTGTGGCATGACAGTCCTCAGGCAGCACTGTGACAATTTGGAGAGTCTGTCTGTGTGAGAATATGTAACTGCTGCATCATGGCATGAATTGGTGCTTGTGGAGAGGTGCATCATCAACCTCTGAACGTCAGGTGTTCACTAAACAGGTAGAAACTTCTCAGGACAGCTGTGAAGGAGAATTTTTCCAGCCTCTCCTGTGGGGGTGCACAACAGTGACGGACCCTCTGCAGAACAAAGGAGCCAGCTCTATAGAAAGTGAGATGTATCAGCCCCAGGATTTGCTGGCAGATCAGGAAGTTTGGGAAGGACTGGAGAATTAGGGTGCATTTTTCTTCCCAGCAAGGGTCCTGTCTGAGGTGAAAGCTAGAAGCTGGAAGCTACAGCAAAAGGATTTTGTGGATCAGAGAAATAAACATGGGAGGGAAAGGTAGGTAAGGCTTTTTGATCCCTCAGAGGACCCAAGACCAATAAAAACTAAAACTTGATGAGAAAAGTGACTGTAAGTACATGGTTCTGCATATTTCCTCTACTAGCACAGAGTAACTCTTCAGAAGCCTACACATCTTTCTGATTGTCACTGTCCTGTATCGATGTAAAGTTAAGCTGTTCTGGGAAAAGAGCTTTGGAAAGGTGTGCATGTTTGCATTTGTTAAGTACGTTGGTGATTAGCTCTGATATTGCAGAGCAGAATTAGTGCAACCTCCTTCAGGAAGGCACAACAGAGAAATTTCCAAGGATGGCCTGAAAAGCAATTGTGCTATGTGCTGCTGTGATCAGAGGAGGTTAAGATTTTGTGGATCTGGAGGGCTGATCAACAGGGCAACCAGAGTGTCTTAGCCAAAGTAAATTTGGTTAAATGTGTTTTAAATGGGTGTCTAGTGAAACTCTTTTGTTGGATATTTGGGACTATCATATACTTTTCAACTCACTTTTGTCTTCTTGAAGCTAGTAATTTTGGTTCCTTATTATAATGAACATACAGTAAAAAAGGTACTTACAGAACCATTTCACTCTGTATTAAGATGGATTTGAATGAAAAGCTGACTAGTGATCTGTCTATCCTCATGTACTGTCATGGAAGAAAAAATGTGTTAAAAATACCCTTTTCATAGAATCATAGAATTTTCATTTTCATTTTCATTGTAACTTTATTTTTCCTTTGACTTTGATAATGACAAAACAGGCTAGGCAATAATTAGTTCTGTTTCAGTGTCTATGTGGTTTCTTGTGCATTTTGCAGTGAGGAAGGGTTAAGTACTTCAGGAAATTGCATCCTGGGTTTTTTTAAAACAATGGTATTTTTCGAGCCTTTATTTTATCACTTCTCTCATTAGATTGTAGCTTTTTCTGCTCTCCTCCAAAGCAGGTACTGTAGTTAATTTATATATAGGGTTTTGTGCTCACTGGTAATAGTCACATCATTGGCAAAGACACAGTTCCTCAGTGCCACAGTGGGCTGGTACAGTGGCGTGTGCAGCCCTCTTTCTTCCCAGTGAACCTGACCTGGTTGCTGAGGGCTGCTCCATTGCGCCTGATGAGACTGGAATCATTGCTTCCTCTAACAAATAGACCTCTTCCTCTGTGTGTTTTCCCTGAAGTTATTTACACATGATGTTGTTTGCTTTGAGGTCTCACACACACTGTAATTTGCATGTGGTGCTGGAGTTACTGACTGTTCCTTTGATTGCTGATTCTCACGATACTGAGATTTGCCTTTAGCTGCCAGTGCAGTTGTGTAGCTGTAGGGGCTGTAGTCTGAAAGGCCACAGGTCTGGTAAAGCTGGAAGTTTTCTCTGAAACACATGGTATGAGTGGACATGTCTGAGTCCCAACCAAAAGACCGGGCAGGAGCCACGTGGCTTTGTGTCTGTTTTGTATCATTGCGCTGCCAGCAAACGGGAAGGCTTTAAACATTAATGAATGTTCACAGCTAACAGTCCTCTGCTCTAAAAATCTCAGTGGGGTGCAGTGATGAAAAGCCAACCCTGTGCGTGCTTCAGGTCCATTTCTCTGATGGCATTTGGCTGGATATAGTCACATGAACAAAGAGCCACTCTTCAGTTACAGGACTGCTAAGGGAAGACATCTAATGTTTTTCTCAGTATGCCATGAATGATTTGCAGATGGGCAACATTTTCTTGTTTTCAAAAGATACAATTTTTGTAGCTGTTTTTCTAATAAAAATTTTATAAGTTAGCAATAAATCTATGAAAACCTTAGTTTGAAGTGGAGATACTGGTTCCAAAGTAGAAAATGTGTTGAGCTGTCTCACATGTAACAGTTTAAAGGCTGGGAAGAGTGCAAGCGGACAATGTGGTGCCAAAGGGTGGGTGGCTGTGGACATGGCTTAAAGACAAGAAATTGTGTGGACATCTATAGCTGGTGACATGTCCCCCAGCGCTGGACTTTCAGTTTTATGAAAGTTTGGGCTCAAATGGATGACTATAAAGATGGGAGGTAACATATGTTTGTAATTTTTTTAGTAGAGGGAAACCTAACTTGCTTCTTAGTCAAGTTCTAGCTTATGATAGCAATTAGGATGAAAACTTGAAGAGGTGTTTCAGTATTTCTAGGATATAATTTTGAATGCTGAGATGCCCTGACACTGTGTTATGCAGAGAGCAAGGGGGTATAACGAATATGCTCTTCCTTTTAATAAAGGACAAGTGAATTACAATAAATGAGTTATGATAAATGAGTTATATAATTTCCTCACTGAAGTAAAAATATGACTAACTGAAGAACTCTTATTTCTTACAAGATCAAAACAATGAATCCTAACGATATGTTCACTAGGTCATAATTTTCCAATGGGATGTGCTTCTCAGCCTGGAGACCTGTAATAGAGCAGAAGGCACTCCAAGTCAGTACTTTCATTGGTGAAAACATGCTATGAATGAGACTAGGAGTGGATGGCTATCTCTGGTCTGTGTGATTCTATGACCAAACTGACTTGAAGAATGTATATTTAGGCTCCGACTGAAGAAAGTGCATATGCATTTGCTGAAGTCTCCCTGAAGCCAGTGAGATTGAAAGCATAGTGTGGTGGGCTTTGATGGGCTTTGAAAGAGGAGACAATGGGTGAGGCAAAACAAAAGAGCATGCCATCAAAGGATGTAAAGGAAAGTGACAGGAACAAAGTGACAAGCTAGGAAAATGCTCTTTGCTCCCACATTCTGAATGGCTGTGAAACCAGCTTTGTACCCATTAGAGCCAATGTAAAGGAACTTGTAAATGAAAATGAATTGCTTAGAGGCTGGTGGTTTATGTTCAGATGCATAGGTGAGTGGCAGGAGGCTCAAGGAAGCACCAGACTCTGAGACATTGTGCAGAATGAAGAAGCAGGATTCAGAGGTGGCCTAGAGGCAAAAAGTGAGGTTGGAGAAAGTTGAGGACCACCCTGGATTTCAGACCTGAGTAACAAGATACTGTCCACCTCTAAATTTTGCATCATTTGCCACATTCTAATCACGGCCAGACAACTGTGAGAAATTATTTGAGAGGCATACTGAGGTTTCTGTGTGGTTGGAAAGAATCAGGTCTGAACTAAGGTGATCTGTGACTAAAATGTAGGGAGGATTTAGCGGAAAGAAGCCCCAGAGGTAACTAGGTATGGAAGACTGGATACAACTTAGCTATGAATGAGGAGGAAGATGGAATGAGAGTTACAGGCAAAACCAAAATTTTGATTTTTAGAGAGAGGCAGACCAAAGCAAACTGGGTTTGTGAGAAAAATAAGAGCAGAAAGAAGAGGGAAAGGGCAAGGAGAGCAAGAATGTATCTGTGTCATGGTTTAGAAGATGGTTGTGGAGGAGTGAGGTGATTAGAGAAGAGCAAATGAAAGGTTAGAGGCAGGGAGGGAATTGTAGATGGGAGGTAAGACATCTTGTTTAGACTGTTTTCTCTAGAACTCAACCTTGTCTGCAGAAAAAAAAAAAGATGCAGAGGTAGAATATAATTATCATATGCATTAGTATACAAATGAAGTAACGTACAATAACTACAAGGGATATAACTATTATGTTTTTAAAAGAAGAGAAATTCAGGCTGGATGTGAGGAAAACCACTGGCACAGGTTGCTCAGAGAGGAGGTAGATGTGCTGTCTTGGAAGCCATTCAAGGCCAGGTTGAAAGTGGCTCTGGGTAACCTGATCTAGTTCAGCATGTTCCTGCTATTTGCAGGGGGTTGGACCAGATAACCTTTGAAGATCCTTTCCAACCAGAACTATTCTATGATTCTATTACAAGCAGTAGTAAAAAGTTACATGTATACACACATGCCCATATAAAAGGCTGTGTGCTGAAGAATTCATACTAATCCTTTGCATTTTGTCCTGAATTAGATAGTATCAAGGAACAAAATCAGACAAGAAGTATCTACAGGGTCTTCTCAGGCTAGCTTTAATGATTTGAGTCTCACCTGGTGAAATAGTAAAAAACATCTTGTGCATGTGTATGTTGTCTGGTAGCTGGGCCAACTGCAGCCAAAGTCTGGTACAGTCTGCGAATAGTTCTGTGGGCTCAACAAGTTTGAACGCAGTTTCCAGTGCTCGGTCCCTACCTTGGTTACCACCAAATGCACTTCTTTTGCTTCACTTATTTCAACCGCCCAATTGCATAGGGACAACGTGGTTCTTGAACCATTCCTCCGAGCCATAGCAACCTGCTGACATTTTCTACAAGTTTACTGCTAGCCTGGGTTTGTTCCAGTAAGTTTTGTTGACATGAGATGGGCTGGCATGAGGGCCCAGCTTGTTCTGTAAGTGAAACAGTTGCTGCAGGGCAGTGAAGGACTGGCTTCTTCAGATTTCCCTTCTGTAGGCTGTGCCCCACACTGCTGGGGTGGGGAGAAGAGTTTTTTTTCCCCTAGCTCTTTTACAAGAAGAGAATGAAATAAATCTGTGTTATTTCTTTTTTTTTTTTTTTTTTGATGCTGGCAGCTACATGCCAGACCGAGAAACCAAGTCAGTTCTTACAGGTTACCAAGCAAAAATTGCATGATGCTCTATTGGTGAATGGTTTTATATCTGTCTCAGTCATCAAAATACTTGTAGCATGGTAGACATAACTACATAGTAAAGGAATGTATACTCTGCAACATTGCCATTGGCAGGACATAAACATGTTAGAGTTTATCAGTGTTCTGGAAGATGTTTATTAGTTGAGTCTTACTAAGACCTTATCATATAAGAAAAAAATAGAGAAGTTGGAAGGCAGAAGTTAGTTTTGTTTATCAGCAGAGACACATATGGTAAGATTTAATCATTATAAATGCAGATGTTTTGGTCTATGAAGGTATGGCAAATTGTTTATAACATGCTGATCTACACGTGCGTACGATCACAGAGGATGAAGGTGCTGATCTAGTCTAACTTTCCCTATAACACCATCAGAAGACTTTTCCATACTTAAATCCATCCATATCCAGTGACAGGTCTTAAATGATAACTTTCTTCAGGAAAAGTATCTGATCAGAATGCCACCTCTGTAGTGCTAGGGAGTCTGCCACCAGCCTGAACCCAGCGCTGCCTTTTTGTTGAAACTGGGAGCCTTCTTTCTAATTTTAATTTCTCTAGTGTAACTTCTAACTCTTAGTCTTTGTGGTTGGTATTAGCCAACTGTAATTGGTTTAGCTGTAGATTCTTGTGATGTCTCTTACTTTTGGGTCAAAAAGCATCTGTTACGGTATTTTTGCTAATTGTATAAATGTATTAATATTACTGATCAAGTCATCCTGCAAATAACCTCTCCATTGAGCTCTCAGTTTTCTCATGGATAACACTGGAGTTTTTGTAATGTTCTTCATTCTGCTTGGATTGTGAACACCAGAGCTGTGTGTGAGTGTTCCACTAAGTAAATTCAGGGTTAGAAGGAGAGGCATTATAACCTCCCAAATCCTGTGTGGACAAGGACATTTTCTTGAGTTGTTGAGATTCTGGCAACCTCCACAGAGCTTATCAGCCACTGTTTGCCCACCATAAACTTCAAGTTGTCTCCAGTGTTTCTCAAAACAGAGTCTTCGTTTTAATCAGTTGTTTCCCAGATGTGTGGCCTTGTATGTGGTTGTTTTAAAATATGTAATCTTTGTATTTAGCCTAGGGATGGAGAGCATGTCACTGGTGCAAAGCAGTCATCTTTATTTACCATGTCTGCAGTCATTCGTCACTGACAAACTTCATGACTCTCTATTTGTTTCCAGTCACTGATACGTAAAATGATTGTAGCTCTCCAGTCATATGAATATTTCCACCCAATTCAGTAATACCAGTCAAGATTAATTTGTGTATTAAATGAGCTATTACACTTCTTGTTTATTACTCAGGTTTGCAGCATTAGAATCTACACAATTAAGGAATCTTTTCTCTTTGAGTCCCTTGGTACCTTGATTAATTTTAATCTTGACATCTTGATTTCTGGCTAAATGAGTGCTCATTTTCACCCTTGTCTTTTGTCATTAGCTTAATACCCTCCTGAATACTTCAGCCTGTCTCCTGAAAGACTTATTCCCTTCCATGAAATGGCAGCCAGCCCCATTGTACAGTCTCTCTTCTCTGTAGAAATTGGACCTACACTGCTGAAAACTGAGGGGCTGTGTCTTTTACCACTTACTTAAATGTTAATTTTTGGAATTTTGTATAGCCATAACCCTGTAGCTTCAGTTGCAGCTCACAGAAATGAGCACTATTCAGAGTATTAATTTTGTTCACCCTCATGTAAAGTTCCTTGCAAGGACTCTTGGTCTTCAGTCTTCCCCGTTGTACTTGTGCCCCTGCAGACTAGGCTGCGTTGAAGTTCATGGGAATGTCTCATCTACTGTCAGGAACTTCAAAAGTTTTGGGCTTTGCATATGCTCTGTTACTTGTGAGCATGAGGCTGGTCTCAGTGACTCCATAGGTCCCTTCCAACCCCAAATACTTTATGATCCTGTTAGAAACTTTTCTCCCATTCCCATCTGGATGATTTTTTTTCTCCATTCTCCCATTTATGAACTGTCAACCATTTCATGTGGTCTGCATCCTGCCTTTAGCTGGCAACCATAGTCTTACAAAGACAATATGTGTTTCTACCCAGTGTGGAATAGCAGCTTGTGTGGCTGTGTGTTCAGCAGAGGAACACGAGCCAATTGAAGTGTTGCTTTTTTGTTTTTAATTACATTCTTGTTTTCTTCCCAGGCTTCTCTCCTACATACTTACACGTGTGCCTCTGGAGGGAGCATTCAATAGGCCGATGAAGTGAATTGGAATGTTGAAAAATAAACCAGAATTTTGTAATGAAACGTGTTCCGAAAGAACCCAGTTGCTATAGGGATTTTTGCAAGGATGCAGTCCTTCATCTTTCATTGCTCAAAATAAAGGTTTTCCTTCCTGGAGCCACACGAGGGTTTTCTTTTCCAAGCTTTGGAGCGTGTTCAATGTCATCTGGGTGGACTAGTCACTACAAGACAGTATCACTCATTCCACCCCTACATAAAGCAAACCCATTAAACTTCACTGCATGTGGTTTGTATTTGAGGTTTCATTCATGAGAGTTGAAAGTGCCCAAAATACTGCTGCACGGAAGTGAAGCCCTGAGAGGATTCTCCTTCGGTTACCACCAGTCAACAAAACATTCCCTTCCACGTTTTCAAAAGCTCCCTCAAATCTGATTTCAAGGCAGCTCTTTTCCTCTTAGCCAGATCTTCTGCAGTGACCCTGACCCACTCTGTGGAACCTGCATGAACATCTCTGTTCAAAGTCAGTTCCCATTCCACTTGCAGTATGTGCAATTTACTTTCTTTGTATCTTTAACTCATAAGGCTGCTGGAAAATCAATAGGTTAATTATTACTGATTTGGAATTAGAGTGTGATTTTGTTGTAAACAGTTTAAATAGTGGTCCTCCACCCTGGTCTTAATACAGTCCGATTTTAGCTTTACCCACCCATGTATATCTGCCAAGCACCACAGATGTTTTATCTGACATGTTAGTTATTAACAGTTTCTGCTCTTGTTGGAGCATGAACACTTGATGAATGTTTTTTTCATTTTCTTCATCTTATTTTTCTTTTTTCTATTTAGTTTTTTCTATTCTGGCATGCAAAGTTTTCCTAAAATGGAAACAATATATTTTTTTTTCATTAGATACATGTGCACACAGATAGGTAATAGTTGGTGGGGGTTTTTTTGTTAGGTTTTTTGTGTGTGTGTTTTTTTTTTCCTTTTGGGGGAAAAAAACAATCAACAAGCAAAAAAACCCAACCAAACAAAAAAACCCAGAAATTTCTGTAATAGGAAATTGAAAACTTCTTTGAATTTACATCAAAAAAAAAAAGCAGCAACTTAGACGTCTTTCTTGCCAACGTTCTCTCACCGTTACAACAAAAATAAGCAAATAAACAAAACCCAAGTGAAGATTCATGGACCAGTTATAATGGTGCTGCATCATTTTTGAGCAATTTTGTTTACCTGGTAGTATCCTTCCATATTTTTACTATATGCTGACATGGAATCTGAATGCAGGAGTGTCCTGATTATCTTCTTTGACAGTTTTTTGCATGTCAGAATTTGCATAGTAAAAACTTTCTCATGATAAGACATGTAGGATTTGGCTTTGTAAAAGTACAAGCATGACTTCGTTTTCTTCTTCCACCACAAAAAGCTCTCCCCTCCAGTCCTCACTCCTTCATCTTCTCAGTTCTTCCAAAGTATGAAACAAAGGTAAATTCTGAGAGAGGGGAGGAAAAGTCGTGTACCCCAGTCAGCATGCCTCAGCATGGACCAGTGCTGAATCCATGTCTGGCTTTGAGCTTTTATGTCTGCTCGTATGTTTTGATGATGTATTGTACTTATATATAACCCAGCATCTGAAAGACAATTTCTGTTCAGGGCTCTAAGGTTGGCAACTTGAAAATATACTTGAAGTGGGGAAATAATTCATATTAGTCTAATATTTATAGATTGGTTGTGTTTATAAGGAAGCAGCAACATAAAAGTGATGTTAGTGTTCATGAAAAATGGAAACAGAAGGCTAAACCGAAAGAAGGGCTGAAATCTCAGTTCCTTTACTCAATATTATCCTTTTTCCAGTAAGCCCAGCCCAGAAATTAAACAACTTTTTTGAAAGGGAAACACCACTTATGTTTCAATCCAGTGGACTCAGTGTTGTCATCTGGTGCCGTGGGGTGTCCTAGGATAGCCTGGCCTCTGGATGACATTCCTGAAGAAAGCATGTCTCCTGCAAGTCCTGTGCCACATCTGTCAGTCCTGCACAGGATGAGGGGCTCCAGGATGCTGAGTATCCCTACGCAGACACTGGCATTACACTCTTTGCTGTCCAGGGCCCATTAGGGTTTGGTCTCTGCTGGAAGGTCTCAAAGGAGCATCCAGCTGGTGAATACTAGTTCCAGAGCAGATAGCTGAGTATTTCAAGATTGTGCATATGGTGATGATTTCTGATCACCACCACTAACACCACTGGCCTTGTCTGATTTAAGTGGGAAGCCGCTGTAGTCAGTGTCAATGTAAGGCAGGACACCACTTTTGACCCTTTCTGAGATGTACCTTTCATATGCCTGACACCACATGAAGGAGTGGATTGTAACTTTGTGTCTTGGGTAGTCCAGCTACAAAGAGGGACAGAGGACACTGGAAGGCTGCATTCCTTAGACCTGTTTCCTTGGCATATTTCTTCCATCAGAAACCCTTGCATCTCTCCATTTTGCTTCCCTGCAAATTACCAGGATGTTTTCTGTGTTGCTTCTCCCTGTGCCATACTTTCTTGCCCTGTCCCTTTCATGCTAGATGTCATACTGTGCCTTCCCCTGCCCCAGCAGGGCTATAGATCTCTATCTTCCCTGGTACCAGTCTGTCAGCAGCCTCTCTTCATGCTCATGCTACTCTTTTCTCTCTCTACAGGATTTGTCATTGCCTGCCTACCTTGTGCTTGTACTTCTCTTCACTCATATTCTTCGGTGAGGTCTTACCTACACCAATCTGTTAGGTCATCCCTTTGACCCCTTATTTCTTCTCTGTCTTCCAGGCTCTTTTCCATCTTCAGGAACACCCTGCTTTTTCCATATCCAGCAAATGACCCTTGCAAACAATCCTCCTTCCCTCATGCCTCCTGCACATCATGCGTTTTTCTGTACTTTGCCTCTATTGTTTACCTTCCTGGGCAGAGTTGTGCCCACTGGTGCCTGGAATATCCCTGGATCTTCTGGAGCTGGCTGAAGATGATGTTCTGAAGTTATCACATTACAGAGAAATGCTGCCAAGCACCAGGCAGTCCTGGGTGCACTTTGACCCCTCACAGTCAGGCAAGAGTGCCTTCTTCCTATTGCTTTTAGTTTGCCATTGCCATATGGAAATAGCAGATGGTGTTGATCAGGAAGTTAATCTAGAAGCATATCCGTTTCATGCCGTATGCGAAAGATTTGTTCATTAACGTAGAACTCTAATTTAAAGCCAATTAACAGAGTGATTTGAAGAGACTTGTTGTTTTTGAAGTTCAAAAGAGATGCTAAGTCTCTGATTTCAGCCTTTGTACATTCCAGAACCTGTATAACTATTGCAGTGTTGCCAACTATCCTGGAGGTTTTTTTCTCTATTTTTTTTTTCTTTCCCTTTTTCTTTTTTCTCCCTCTTCATTTTTTTAAGTGGTGCAACTTTTGCCATGGGCTGGAACTGTTTGGTGAAGCTGTTTGAACACTAACTTTTCTTAGCAGTTTTAGGCCTACATTTGGGAGGTGGGTGAGCAGAACTTGTGTCCTTTTCTTATCCTCTTTGAGGAAAGCCAGCACAGCTCCCTCTTTCCTCCCTTCAGCAGCCCCAGTACTGCTCTTCTCTAAGCAGGAGTTGGGGGAGGAGGTAGAAAAACAGAAGAAGCCCTAAGCAGCTCTAACACCACTTCTGTCAGTGTGGGGCTGTCTCTGCTTCCTTTTCTCCCTTCCCATAAGATCTCCCAGAAGCTGGTTGGGACCCACTACAGCACTTTTCTAAGCTTGGATGGGACAGAAAGGGCCTCTGGACAGACAACTACTGCTCTACACACACATGCCCCATATACAGCTCTAATTTCCACATGTAATCAACTCAGTAGGACTGGCTGAAGCAGACCATTACTCAGCAATGTCAAGATGGGAAACATGGTGTCAGGAGGACCCTCAAAGGGGCTAGTTCTGAATTCATACTTACGCTGCTTTTACCTGAGATTGATAGTTGATAAACACTGTAGATCCTTCACTAACAGACAGCATGTTTGTATAGCCCCAACAGTTAGTAGCTACGTGTGTACAGAAATAAATTTTTTTTAGTAATTTGAAGCTATTGCTGATATAAAACAAAATAGAGGGGTCAAGTTTTCCTGTGGTATAGAGCCTATGACTTCACTGGGTTAACTGCTGCTACTTCCATGTAATTGAGAACATAATTTGGCTCAAACCCTGGGAGACTGAAAAGGATCAGAGCAGCCGCTGTATTAAGCCAGTATTCAAAACAATTGGCTCACACTGAATTTCACGAGCAGATCATGTATTCAGAGGGCTTTAACTGTATGACACAGTCCACTGCAAAAGAGGAGATGGTGGGAGTATCTCTTTGTTTATCTTAACTAGAACAGCATGTCATGAAAGATATTGAATGTGGTATTGTACCTATGAGGGGGGTGATGTGGCAGAACAGATAAAGTATCTTCCCATGAGGACAAACCTGGTGAGAGCTGTGCAGAAGCTGCCCCTATTTACCCCAGCTCCCATTCATGCCAGGAGCCAGTAGCAGTGGGGCTTCATCCCGGCTGTGCTGCAGTGGAGGTGGTCCTGCTGTCAGCAATAAACATACATCAGTCATGTCCTCTTGGGGGTGATGGTGCCTCACTGGCACTGCTGGGGCTGTGCATGAGGAGGTCAGGTAGAGATGCACTTAAAATGAAGAAGAGGACAGACATTGGTCTGAGAAAGCATGAAATGCTCACAAAAGCAGAATGGCGGCTGGAAGCCCCCTTTGGGAAACCCTTTCTCTTGCCCTGCAGGGCTTCTGGGCATGATCGGTGGCACCTACCCTCTGCCAGAGAGGCTTGCTCCATCGCTCTACTTAGTCTTTGCGGAGAGGTGGCCAAAATTAGTGATCTGTGTTTCACAGAAACGAGTTTTCTGCTCTGTCTAGAGGAGGAGAAAGGGGGTTTCCTGATGAAAGAAAAATCCTGAAGAAGGAAATAATGCCTTCTCAACAGAAGGGCATGCAGAGGCTATAGGCGATGAGTATCTGTTCCCAAGTTTGCTAGCAGGTCTGCTCTGGCTGATGCCCTCCAAAGAAGACAGGTATTCTGAGACAGCATTTTCAACCATTCCTTGAACACTTAGCAGAAGGGATTGTTTTATTAGGAAAGTTTATGGCTTCTTGTTTTTTCTCAAAGGCAAATGTGACTTTGTTGTTTTTAATTCTGTTGGGGTTTCTCCCTTTTAATTTACAACACAGCTGTTAAAATAGCTGGGGTTGTCTAGGGCAAATCATATAACACTTTCCTTGTTCTGATCTCAGATGGCTGCCTTTTTAGTGTCACTGCAGAATTATATTACAGGGCATATGAATAGTGCTGGTATTAGTGTCAAAATCAATTACCCAACCCTTCTCCTGCAGAGAAAGCTACAAACCTTAGGAACAATCTGAGTAATCCATTCTGGGTTTCTAATTCTGAGTAATGACGGAGGGCAGAGACTTGTGCTTGAATAAGTGCACAGGGTCTTTCTCTGTATAGTCACTCCTAAATGCATGCTCTTTACAGGAAAAAGCAGGCTCCCTGTGAAACCCTTTTTCATGCCAAATGGCTCGTTGCTAAGATTAATCTGTCATTGAATTTATAAATTCTGTGTGGCACAGAGCAGCGGGAAAAGTTTAGCATTGAACAGAAAGCAAACTATGTATTGCTTAAAAAATGAACGTTGTGCTCCTGGACGGTGTGGATTGACTGCCTCCATCAATATATCTTCTTATACTGGTAATAAAAACACTTCCATAGCCTTGTGCCTCCAAGGATCTCAAAGCACTTTGCAAATAGGGCAAAGTACTATTTCCTATTTTATGGCTGTGGAAACCGGCTGCGAGAGAGGTTAAGCTTTTTGCCCAGGGACAGAGGAGGCTGTAGCAGAGCCAAGATGAGAACTTAAATCTCCAGAGCTCCAGCTCTACGTCCTGGTCATCCATAGCACCAGAACATGGTGGGGGAGTCAGCGCTCAGCTGACTCTCAGCCATTGTCCCGTAAACCTCAGGAAGTGGGATATGAAATCAGTGTTGGTATTCCTTTGCTCCCTGCTCTCTTTCCCAGCCTGTGGACAGAGATGCTGAGCAGGGCAAGGATCTGGCGTGGGTGGATGCTTGTGTCTTCCTGGACTGGGCTGGTCAGCTCTGGTTACGGGTGACTGTGAAGGAGGATAACTTTTGACCGTCGCTGACCTGTGGAAAAGCCTGGAGGTTCACATCCAGCCTGCTCTGCCCCAAGCACCTCTATGAAGCAAAAATAATTATAGATTTATTACCTAAATCCTGTGAGATCACAGCAGTTACATTTGGTTTTGGTGGTTGCTTTGTTCTTCCTAATCCAGTATTTGAGAAGGATTTACTTGTTTAATGGCAACCGTTTATTGGAGACATTGGATTTTTTTGTGTATGTGTGGTTTTTGTTTTTTTTTTTTTTTAATTCATAATTCATCTGAAAAGAGAGCATACAGCCACAGAGGCCAGATTTTTAAGATAGGGGTCTGATCTCCTGTCAAATTCCAGTTGGCTAAACGCATCCTAAAAACTGGGTCCCTACTGAGATGTCTGTGGCACGGATTTAGAGACCTCACTTCAAGCACCTCTCTTGAAAAAAGCATTGCTCTAACCTGCTTGTTTCACAGGAAAATAATTTCTGCTGCTTGTTTCTTCCTTGCCCTCCCTGGCTGCTGTGCTCTGCAGTTCCTGAGGAAGCCTCCTCAGGCATGAGGCTGCCCTGAGGGTCAGGGTAACCCAGAGGGAGCAGGCTAGGAGGGGTGTGAGGACAAGCATCTGGTTTCAAACAAAATTGCAAAGCCTTGAATGGAGGGACTAAGAAGAAACAGGTGGGGGGCTTGTAATATAGCCTCTGAAGTTTATTTGCTTAACGAACAGAAGCCCAGGCTGTCAGACCTAGGTCAAATACTCCTCCAGCTTGAGTATATTTATTTCATACGTGGTCTGTAACCCAACCTGATTTCTGGATTAAAATGCTGTAAAGTCCTGGCCCTCAGGAGCTCATCCCATGTTTGCCATCAAGCCGAGCACATGCCAGGGCAGGACCTCAAGGGGCCATCTCGGTATTCACTGGAGCCTTGTGTCATAAGTAAAGCCTGTAATTGTAGGTCCTGTAATTTCCAGTGCAGGTTTCACTGGTCACAGCTACAAACAGTGACTGAAGATCCATCAGTTAGTTGTCCTGTTAATGCAAGCAGTACCTGAGGACTTCTGGTATAAGCTGCTCGGTGAGCCACCATCCTGCTGGAGCCCAGGCAGCAGTGACAGTGCTGGAGGACCATATCCACTATGTGCCAGGCCCCTCTGGGGTGCTAGCAAGAGTGGCTTCATGTTTATGGGGAAGTGTTAATGTATCTCAGAGGAGGAAGTTGTTTAGGACAGACTGTCTTGAACAGTGGTGCAGTGTAGAGGGTCTGCAGTGGTGGGTGTGAGGAGTCAGAACATGAGACTACACACCGGCTGTGCTGAGCAGTGGAACTCATCATAGAATCATAGAATAGTTAGGGTTAGAAAGGACCATGTAGCAGAGGAAAAGGGTCTTCATTTTCCTGCTTGTCTGTCCTCAAATTATAGTGCAAAACCTGCCTGAAAACTGGCAAAGTAGTCAGGAGACGACAACACCACAGTCCCAAAATGAAGTGCTTACAACCAGGTTCGTTAGCAACTAAGAGTAAAAGCTACAGATCACACATGGGAGTCCCTGAAATCCTTATATGCTTTAAATGTTTTGGAGAGTTAACTTTTTAATCCAAGATGTTCAGGAATAGTTAGTTAATCCTTCAGGGTGAAGGGGGGGAAGTTTGAGCTGGCACAATGGCAGTAAAACTACCCAGAAAGAAAAGTTTTATGGCTTCCCAGACATTTTTTGGCTGATGCCATTAATTCCAGTAAGGTAAACAGACAGTGTGCTCCAGAGTATCTCAGGAGCTGAAAAATTTGCATCTGAAAACATTTGCATGTGAAAAAATCTCAGATCTGCATTAAAATCGGAAAGGAAAGGAGGAATTAGCAGTGGGTTTTCCCAAGACCAGCCAGCGGGTCGGGTAGTGCCAGGTTAACTGTGTGGGTTCTTTGAAATCTGGAGTCATGTGGAAACATTTGAAATAGAACAAGTTAAAACAGGGAGAACAAAAGTATTTTCAGTCAGAAATGAAACATGCCTCCTCACTTAAGAAGAGAAGCCCCATTTTTATGTTATATTTGGGAAGCCCATATGTTTGCCTTTGGGAAACCAGTTAAGTTTGAGTCATGCAGAACAAATTATCAAGTTAACAAAAAGTTCAGGAGCTGTTATTTTTTGTGGACATAAATTGAAATAACCAGCTTATTTCTGCTTTGGTATCTACTTGTTTCGTGGCATTTTCACTGTCACTTAGTTCACCATATGTAAAAGGAGTAAAGCTGTAGCTGATTTTCAGATGTTACTAGTCATATAGAAGAACTTGCTTGAGAGACAGAGGAATTGCTTGATGTTAGTCCTCACCAGTGAGAGCTAGGTGGGCTCTGGTGCGGATTATTCATAAGCAGTTTTACAATGTTCTGGTCAGGGCACTGGTTCAGATCCAGCACACAGAATAAGCACCAACGAGGAGAAAGGAAAAAAAAATATCTTAAAAGCAATTTTTTTCCTGTATTTTTATTGGAAGGTTTTAGCTGACTCATTTTTTTGTGTATGATGGGCTAGGTCATGTATAGGATAGGTTGACAAACTGGTTTTATACACACTAAATTTTTGTGTCTCACTTGTTCTCTAATCCAGGAATGCCCTTTGGACCTATAAGCTTTATTATGTAGCCCAAGTTTAAGTGGGGAAAACATGTATTTTGGTCCTGATCCTTCAGTTTCCTGAAGCCAGTGGGATGTCAGAATATTCATCCCTTTGCAGGGTTGTGCCTTTTTTTGTCTGTGACTGCTGTACTGGCTGTGCCTCTGGAGTTAGAATCCCAGGAAATCTTTGTCACTTGCCATTTACTTCTGAGCTCTGCCAAGCTATCAGCTGCTTCCTCATGGAGCTGATTTTGCCTGTTTTGTGACTAGTGACCAGAATCTGTTTTTCTTTTATGTCCTGTAGGGTCGCTGAGCTGGAAGATGCACATCTAAGATGGAAACTTCTGCTTCAACAGCTGCTGGGAAAAAAGAAGGGAAAGGTGCAGTTCTGGAGGGGAATGGCTTTACGGAGACAGGGAAGAAACCCACTCCTTTAGCAGCTACAGGAGCAGCAGTGGCACAAGGAGGTACTTTATGTTTTCCACAATTTGAAAGCAGCAGGGGTGTTTTTCATTAGACTGTAAGAATTTAATAAGTCCTGTGGCATCTGTCCTCCCATGAACATGCTGAGTTTATTGGGGTTCTTGGCTGTTGGAGGTCTTGGAGGTCACAGGAACAAGAAGCTGTGTCACCACATGGCATCCAAATATCACTGCACTGTGATGAGTCACCACCACTCCCAGTGAATTGGGCTGGAGCAAGATAGAGGATGGGTGGTGAGTGGTGGCCATCGGAGAGTTGAAGCATGCCATCACTGCTTGCCGCCAGCCAGCCAGTGCTGTATAGTGTAGGCAGCATAGTGCCTGCCACTCCTCCATGGAATCAGGCTGGAGCCAGAGTGCCCCCTCATATCATGGTCAGGGAGGGTTGATGTGTGCTGGTTGTGATCCTGCTAACAAGCTAAACAGACTGCACCATCTTCAGTCGTTGCTGCTGGGATTCTGTGGTGAGCAATTTTAACACTGTCTGGCCCCAGAAGGTTCACAAAGAACCTCCCCTGCACCATTCCTGTTAATGTCAGAAATAGTTCAGGTCCTTATTTCTTTTTCTGTCAGTGTTTTTGGTAAGGTTTTGGTCCTGCTGGTGTTGTAGTAAATTGGGAAGCTCTCTTGGGCGCCCATGAGGCATAGAGTTGGTTTTACTGGGTGTAGCATTGGGAGAGAGGAGAGGGGCAATGTGCAGGTCTGCTTGTTGCTCCTGCCTCTTTCACTGGTTATGGCAGGCAAAATACAGCCCCAGAAAACACATCCCTCTCTTGCACACATGAGCTAGTAGAGCTCCAAATTGGTGTCAGGACCCTTCATGGTGGCACCAGGTGTGGGCAATGCTATGCCTATCAGGGAGGCACCATGATGCCCTTGCTGGGAACTGGGACTGGGTGTTCTTTCCGGACATAAGGGTGTAAGGGACACAAACTTAGAGGGGGCCACACTAGTTCAGATATGGCAAGAGACGTCTGAGCTGTGTAAACTTTGCAGGCAGGTTTTTTTTTCCCTCTTTAAAATATACATTATTGCTAGCCAGAGCCTGCCTCAAACTGAACTCTTCCCCTTCCCTTCCTTCACTGCATGGTGATTTTTCATCACCCCAGGAGAGCAGCATGACTCCTCTGCAGGCTCCTCTGTTTCTTACACAGCTCGGCTGGAGAGTTTGTGTTTTCTGTTGGCTGAGTTTTGAAGATAGTTCCCAGTCCAAATCACTTGAATCTGCTTTATCTGTTCTTCCTTTTCAACACCTTTGTTACTCAGTTTTTATTTCCACATTGACCCAGGAGGATTCAGATGTGCAAAATAAGGTAGCAACTTCTAGATTATATTCTACCAGATTAGTTCACGTGTTTGATAAACTTTGTTAGCTTTTGTTAGCCAAAAGAAAGTTTTTCTTAAGAAGAATTAGAAAATGTTTTACAAAGAGTTGTTTGGAAGGAAAAACTATCTCATCCTGCTGAATGGGTCTGAGCCACCTTCCTTGTGAGTGCTATGCAAAGTGGCAGAAAGGAAAGCTTGCTGGGTGGCAGAAGTAGGGGAAAGGCAGAGACAGCAGCATGCAGATGTTTCAGTCCCCTGGCAGATTTTGATTCCTGTTGAAGCAGCACAGGCTGTAGGAACCACTGAGGCAGCCTGCTTGAGACATCATCTCAGTGATTGGCAGATCCAAAGGACTGAATGGTGTCAATGAAGTCCAAGGATGTGCGAGAACTTAGAACCCACATATATGCTGTTATGAGTAAACACCTTCTCCCCACTTGGCACTTGCCTTGGGAATGTGTCCACTGAGAAAGCAGTCACTACATTTCCAGAGATGTAATGGGAATGAGGATGCACCCAAGGTGAGGTATCCACTGGCCCATCCATCTGGTATCCCCAGAGACTTGTTTGGTTTTTGAGTCCAGTATTACATGTCCCATTAGCAGTGTGCTCTCACCTTTAAAAAGAATGATTTAAGGGATCAATATTTGTCCATTTATTAAGAGGAAGTGGAAAAGTAAGTGGAGGATTGTTTGAAGATGTCAGAGAATTGTGATGAAAGCATTGTGTAATGAGATGTAAAGAGTGAAATCTATGCCATGCTGTGGAGAGAAGTGCTTGTAAATGACCTAAAATGGCTAGCAGTGAAGCAGCATGTGAGCGGATGCTGGCCCTAGGACACTGCAAGTGATGCATGTGCTCTTGTGGTTCTGAGGGCTTTTCTTTGAATTCTGGCTAGACATAAGACATGCTTCTGAAAGGGAGCAGCATGGTGCGTGTGCTTGTAAGTAGCAAAATTAATACAAAGTCATCTTCTAACATTAGTTAACTGCAAGGTGTGATTTAGAAGTTGATACCAAAAAGGTTGGGCAGCAATGAGACCGTACTTATGTGGTGCTCATGCTAATATATTTGATTCACTAAACTAGTGTAATTACTCATAACAAATATACATATTTATGCTCATATTCTTACAGAAGAAAGCAAACAAAGCATGGAAATTAATTACAGTGTTCAGTTTGAATAGCGGAGCAGCTTTAAAAGGAGGCTCTCTGAGCTCCCCACCCTGCTTTAGGCCATACAAGCAAGTCTTTATTCTTATCCAAGATAAATTCTTGATTTTATTTGTTGTAGAGGTTTTCCCCTTTTTTACTAGCATGTGAGAAAGTGGCAGCAAGGCTCAGCTAGTACTGGAGATCACCAAGCTGCTCTCCAGAGCCAAACAAACGTAATTTGCAACACATTTCTTCTCTTTTATTCTACTGAGTCACACAGATGGAGTGCCAACATAGCATGTTTCTCAGATCATAAGGTTTTCTTTTTCCTTCATAAGAATGGATTCATAAGGTTTTATTTATAATTAGGGTAATTGAAGCAAGAAAGTGAATAATAGTTAAATAATTGAAGAATTGCTAGTTTATTATATTATTATTTAGACTAAATTATTATAAGCTATTAATATGTCCAATCTCCATTTCTAGTTCACTTGCTTTGGATATTTGTGCCAAATGTTTCCAGCCTTGAAGAAGTTAAGTTATGGCTGTAGGAAAAGAGATCGGTGTTGCTGTCAGTGGAGAAGAGTCCTTTTGTACTAACAATATGCATCTCATATTTTTAGTCTACTGAAGCTGCCATGTTAGAGATCTTCTCTGACATTTCTTTACAGTAACTCATTGATCAGATGTTCAGAAATTGGCCTCACAGAAATGACATCAAGAAAGTCTCTCCTAATTTTCTATTTTTCCATAAATCATGCTATCCAAAGAATCAAAGCTCCTCTCTTCTGTGTGTGTTTGTGTGTGTGTGTGTAGGTTTGTATGCGATGGAAACTGTTTTTAAGGACAGAATGTAGGAGCACATGTGTATGTGTGACAGAGATGGTAACTGTTTTTAGTGAAAGTATGTAAGAGCTATAGACAAGTCAAATCGGCCAGAGCCTCTCACTTTTGGTGCCTCCACTTCTGGCAGGGCAAACACATAACACTATGTTTAGAAAGACCTTTTGCTGAATGCAGAAGTGCATATTGCTGTGTAGGGTAGGAGACTTTGGAGCAAAGCCCCAAGTGAGTGTGGCTAGGTTGTTTCCGCCTGGCCAGCACTGCAGCATCCTCCATATCAGCATGCAAGAGGAAGCCCTGGCATGTGGCTGGAAGAGAAATTTAAATGAGCCTCTCTTTCAAAGGCAGAGATATTTAGGAAGATGGGTTTCTCATCTTGTAATAAAAATTAAATACAAATTCTCCTAAATGCTAACTGCCTGACTTTAACAATGCCCAGAATGCACCTTTTCCTCTCCACCCCACCCTCCGCATGACACAAACACCAAGTTTCCAAATTGATGGTGTTTACGTTTGAAACATTTTTCTGATGTCTGGCTCTGTCAAGACTAATTTTAGCATTTCTAAAGCTGGGTAAAAATACAGCCTCATTATTTTGATGTCAGAGCATAGTTTACTATTAGTATATTCTGGGGTTTATCATTTTAGTCATGTTTAACACGGCTGCAGCAGGCATGCACTATTAAATCTGGCTTATTTTACATTCCTGTCCAAGATTATTTATTTGGAACAATTTCCTCTCTATCAAAAGACACGGCTAATGCTGAGTTTTAATGTGTTATTTACACACAAAATAACCTATTTACAACTCAGTATCTGCCGCAGGGAGAATGAATGGGGCAGTGCTCCCTTCATCCTGTTGTATCTGAGTTTAACAATCTGGATTGCTAATAGAACCATTTATCATGGGGTGGTAATTTATTTTATGTTAGCTGCACAGGTCTCCCTGCCTCTGATCTATGGAAATACTTTGTATATAATGAAGTTCAACAAGTCATTTGGTGTAAACATGGGGAAACCAAGCTGCAGAACCGCTGAGGCTCTGGCTGAACTTTTTTTTTTTCCAGGAGGTAACGACTCTCTTCTGATATTAAGGCTCCAGTTGATGAAATACAGCTCTTCACCCTGCCTGTGCTATAAGGGCAGAGTGTGGGGCTTTTCTGCAGTGGATCAGAGGTTGGGATGGAGTTAAGTCTCTTGATTTATGGGCTGGTGGGAATGCTCAGTGCTGCAGAAGTAGCACACTCAGCCCTTTCATATGCAGAGGAGAAGGGCAGGGAGCACCTCCCATCACCCTCTAGAGGTCTTCTGTAAGCAAACCCCGAGTGTCTTTGGCAGGGAGTCCATGTGCAGTTCAGCTTGTCTTAGTGCTGGATTATGGGAAGACCATGTAAATGAGGAGGAGGAAATGCCAGCATCCCAGCAGAGCTCAACGCACTGAAAAAATATATAGTTTGTGTGGCCTGAGACTCAGACAAGTTAGGAGAACAGCTCGATGAAGTCATCGCCTCTGTCCACCCTGGAGGGGAAGGGATCCTCTCCAAAGAATGTTCTGCTTTCATTTGTTCATGTTTTTTAAGAAAAAGAATATAAGCCCTACCTACAAGCACATTCTTAGCTTCCCTGCCCTGCATTGCTTTGCTGCATGCAATTTGAAATGTTGAGATACAAAGTTAACAAAAAGCCTGGGATGGCTCTAGAAGGGAAAGGGGCAAGTAGTTATAACTGAATATTAGGAAAATCCTGTAATTTATACCATTAAATTCTCATGACGGCTACTGCCTCTATTGCATATAGAATCACAGAATAGTTAGGGTTGGAAAGGACCTTAAGATTATCTAGTTCCAGCCCTGCTGACATGGGCAGGGACACCTCCCCCTGAGCCATGCCACCCAAGGCAAAATGGCCTTGAACACCACCAGCGATGGAGCATTCACAACTTCCCTGGGCAACCCATTCCAGCCTCTCACCACACTTACAGGAAAGAATTTGTTCCTCAGATCCAATCTAAACTTCGTCTGTTTAAGTTTGAACCCATTACCCCTTGTCCTCTCATTACAGTCCCTCATGAAGAGTCCCTCCCCAGCATCCCTA
>JASSUY010009650.1:0-10949 GCA_032466535.1 Forpus xanthops | reverse complement strand
GACCCCGCGCATCCCGACAGGTAAGAGCCGCCGACTGCCTGCCCCCGGCCGGCCGGGATGCGCCGGGGAGGGGGCAGCGGAGGGGACGGGGCCCGGCGCTGCGCTCCGGTAGGGAGGGAAGGGGAGGAGAGGAGAGACCCGGCTGCGGGATCGCGCTCTGCCCGCCGGCGGCATCGGCGGTGCTGCCCCATCCCTGCGCAGCGGCGGGGGACACAAACTGTGTCTGGGCTCGCCGCCGACCCATCCCTCCCCATCCCTCCCCATCCCTCCCCTGCAGGGCCGCGGCGCTCGGGCGGCCCCGGGGGGTTCCCCGTGGGGCGGCGGCCCGGAGCCAAGCGGGGCTTCCCGGCAGCGGGGTCGGGAAGCAGTCGCCTTGGAGACGGGGTTGAGGGAAGCCCTTGGAGGTGTTCTGCCCTTGGGAAGGGAGCGCGAACCCAGCGCAACCCATCCCGCCTTACAGGAGGCGGTGGCACCGGGTGCGGGCAGCGGATGCCGGTTGAAGGTGCCGACGGGTCCGTGTCTCCGGGCCGGGGGGGGGAGCGCAGCCCCCGGTGGCCCTGCGAGGCCCTGGGGTGCCCCTGTGCTCCGCTTTCGAAGAGATTTGAGGAGCAAAAAGAAGCCGATCCTGCTCTGAAATCGGTTCAAAGCCGGCTCTGCCTTGTCGCAGTGTGATGGGCGGTTTTGTTCGTTATTCACGAAATGCAGTTTGTCCAGTTCGCTGGAAAGGGTTGACCAAGCAAAATGAGAGGGTTACGAAAGATTGCCGAGTGCATCCTTCAGGATGAAAACGTGTAAAAGTGAGGTGTTTTATTGCCCGGATCAGTGTGTGAGCTAGGCTTGCCTTTGTTAATTCTTTTACTTTCGGAATAAGTACTTTCTGCGAGGAAAGACTCGGTATTATGAGCAGCATACGAGAAGACAGTGTTTGAGCCCACAGAGCGCTGTAGGCTTGAAGATGCTGTGGACCCTTGGGCAGGCAGAAAGGTGCTTTGCAAGATAGTGGAGGAAAAGGTGGCAATATTGGAAATTAATAATAATTCTCTCCCTTCCCAGTTCAACCAAGTTTGCACATTTCCCTCCCCCTGTTTCTGCTCTTCTTTTTGGCAGTCTGGAGGGTAGCACTTGCTCTTCCGTCCATGCCTCTTTACCCCTGTGGTTCAGATCAGCATCAAGAGCTGAGCTTAGCGCAGCTCCAGCTGATCCCTAATTTTGACCTGGCTTTGGGTTCCCTCTGTCTTGCAAGTGCCATGGGGCTGCCAGCGAGGTGTAGCAGCCTGGTGCTGAGCACCTGTGGTTTGTGAATCATTTCCTTTTCCAGTTGCCGTTCTGAGTTTGTTACATGTGTGGCCACGGGGATGCTGGTTTTTTCCAGCCTGAATGCTAACGGGCCCTGCTGGAGATTTACTGTAATGTAACTTTCTGTGGGCTTTGTTGTTGTTTGCTCTTGTAAGCGAATTTAGAAAGAAACATCTGATGGAAAGCCTAAACATGTAGTTGCTTTGTGTGTCTGGTATTGGAAAAGCCAGTGCTGGTTGTCAGTGAGCAGCAAAACCGGAGTGCTGAATCCTTCATGCGAGTCCTCAGTGCTTGGTGCTCAGTTGCAATGAGTACCTGTACCAGTTGGAGCCCATTTCCTCTCACATCTGCGGTTTGAGGCCCACAGTGAGGGGCTCTGAGGGAATAGAGATGGTGATCCAATACTCAGGTGGCCTCAACGCCGGAGTGACACACAGCAAGACCCAAAATAAGGCCTTGGGTCAGAGTGCTGGGAGGAGCAGTTCCCCCGATTGTCCATTGACCTCAGTTGCAATGGTTGAAGTGGCCCCTATTCAGCACCAGAAAGGCACTTCCCAGAACAAGCCTTTTGAATGCTGCGGGAAGTAGAAGGCATTTCCATTACTGTCCAAACAATTCACAATAACAGGAGCTGGAGTTTGATTTTTACAGGACTTCTTTTCCTCTTTGAGAGAATTTAGTGAAAAGGTATTGTCCTCGTTGTCACAGAGTTGTGAAGGGCAGGGAGGGACTGTGTATTGAAGGAAACCCTGAAAATGAAACAGTTTGCCTCAGGGCAAACAAAAGAGAACCCTGACATTCCCTTAAAAACCTTACTTAGGAAAGCAGAGAAGCCACTCTCCTTCCAGAGTGATTTGTCAGAAGAGCGTTAACAACTGTTGGATTTCACATGCTCAACATAATGGAAACTTTACTCTCTTCTTCATCCTTTAGCTGTTTGCCATGGGATTTTTTGTGACAAAACTCTGGTGCAGATCCAAGCTATAGTGCAATGACTTGTGTTGGGATTGGCGTTTCTAAGATCTCTTTCCCACTGGGAGGATACTGGGTTTGATTCACTCTCTCAGGCATGTGTGAGTATGCCCTTTGCTCCACTGCTTTCATTCATAATGCAGGGCAGGCATCGCTGGCTTCCAGGCAGGCAAAGCATTTTAGAGCTGTCTTTAAACCTGACCGAGCCTGGCTCAGCTTTCCTGCACTGTATTCATCCTAGTGCCTGACACAAGCAATTAATCAGACGCAGCATAGGCTTTACAACTGTAAACGTTCTGTATCATGCAGAGAGTCATAGGCTTGGATCACGATGATGTTTCCAGGCAATTTTCTAGTCTGGAGGTTGTTCCCATCTCCTGTGAAGGGCTGATTTACAATCTAATGTTCAATCAGGTATTTAAGAGGTAGAATAGTGTGCTTTGCACATTTTCCATTTACTTGGGAGAATCCTTCATTAAGATACTGTGCTTGGTTTTCCTTAGTTTTAAAGTAAGGCAAAGAAAAGTGAGGGGCAGAACGGCACCTTTCCACATGGGAAGTTGCTATGGTGAGCCATGGTGAGCACAAAGTTCTGCTGAGTTTGAACCAGCATAAATGAAAACACTTGGCCCTGTGAAGTAGCATTAAAAATCCACTTCTCACTTTCAAAGTAAACTTTGACTTTTCCGTTGGGTTCAGGTGAGCAGCATCCAGCCTTTTGTACCGACTTCAAATCCTGGGCTAAAGCACTATTAGCTGAAAACGGAGATGCTAGCTCTCAGGAGAGAGCTCATGCTCCAGTTGATGCGAATGATGTCTCAGGGATAGATAGTTTTCATGGGTGTTCGCAGGCAGTATTGCTGGGGAAGCCTTTTGTAAAGTGTAATGTGATTTTAGAAGAGCATTTGCTCTTTGCCATCATTTACCCATCGCAGCATCATTTCAGACACCTGCACACCCACTCTACTGTGGTCAGACACCCGCCTCAGCAGCGGCTTTGATCTCACAGAGTTTAGGCTTGATGGAACAGCCTTTCTGCTGTTTTGTGATGCAGATACAGACTTCTTGGTGGACCAAGCTTAGAGCTAATTCCCCTTCTGTGGGCCATGGCTGGACACTGAGAAAACCCTATAGAGAATTTAGGCAAATATTTCTGGTATTCCACATCTCTGAAGTTTATGATCCTTCAAAGTCATCGTGTATGAGCAGGTTCTGTAGCTGTTCGTGTTTGTCTTCGAGTGCGTGTAGATCACATCCATTTTACGTGCTTGGGTTTGCTTTCTTATTATTTCAGGTGTACGAATGAGACTAAGAGCCTTATTTTTGTTGTCAGGGAGTTTTTGTCACAAAGGATGGTTCAGGGGGAACAGAACTCATCAGCTGTGTTTTGGGCCAAGAATACCTGTGTGTTTATGCAGGCGCTTTGAGGTCCGTGGTTTATGAGACTATTGCAAAGTGTAGAAGGCTCTCTTGTGTAGCGTGCAAGTAGGAGCAGAAAAGATCCTTTATATGAGAGCGTCTCACAAATGGTGAAAACAGGCATTTCTTTACTGGTTTTGGCTCAATCGCTGCATAAAAAGTTTTTAACTAACTTTTCAGATGGTTGAGCTGCTTAAGGCTCAGAATGGACCCTTTGTGCTTCCCGTCCCAATTAGGAATTAATTTTTAATTACATAAGCTGAACTTTCTTATTACGAGCACTTTTGTTAGCCTGAGGCCCCTGGCTATTCCCTTGACAATGAAGGCACTGGTTTGTGTAATACTGCCCGTCCTTTGACCATGCTACAGCACTGTTTCTGTCTTCATTATCTGAGTGTGTTAAATAAGCATTCGTGGAAAACCTGGTGCAACTTTGATTAAAACTCGATGTGAGTTTACTTTTCTCTATCATTAAGACATATATTAGGAGCACTAACTGGGCAGTTTCTTGCTCAGTGCTTTGATTTGCTGCTAGAAGTTTTCACTGGCATTAAGAACATTTTGCAGCTCTGGAAAGAGGGCCAGGAGCTTGAGTGATAGCCTTGATAAACCAAGAATGCTGCTCCCAGAGCTGAAAACTGGGAAGTATTGCCTTTGAAGTAGTCTTTGACATGGAAACACAGAGACTGTACTTTAGATTTGGACAAGTAGCTCAGCAAAGCCGAACCTCCACATGGGCCTATGTGATTTCATGGAGACTTTGTCTGGTTGAATCTGGCCCTAAGCATTTTTTGGCCTCAGTCTAACAAAGTCAAAGAGCTGCTGACAGTAGGAAGCCTTTTTGGTGTGTAATACATGAGAAAGTACCATGACTCAGTTGAAGCAAACAACAAGGTTGTTGTCTGGGATCCGTCACCAAAACTGCACTTTCTGTACGTGTAGGTGGAAGTTGCAGCATATATTTTGAAATGCTGTTTGTTAAAGTTCTTCCTCCTTCCATCCCTTATGTCTCCTCTGAGTTCTTGGTTCAGGCCTTTAAGCTTCCACTGCTGCAGCAGATGCTACCAACGACAGAGCAGGGGGATTCCCTAATGCCTCTGAATCCACTGTGCTCCCTCCTGGGTGTGTGTAAGCAGCATGGCTTGCACACCTTTTGTAGGACCACCAAGTTGCGGGTGCTGAATGATGTCTTCTGTGAGCTGACTGTATGTTATCTGCTCCTCAGACTGCAAACTGGTACCAACTATGGCACGTAATTTGGGTGAGGCGTCGTATGCAATCACATTCACTCCAGTGGCTTTGCATTCAGACTCAACCACTGCAGAGAACTGGAAAAAGCAGTGTGTTGTGGTTTTGTAGTACTATTTGTTCACAATGACCACCAAAGGTAGTAAAGAAAGCAGATACCTTTCTTCTTTTGCAGCTGGGGAAGTGATAGTATGGTGTGCCCAAAGCAGGAGCTCAGGGATTCCATAGCAGGCTCGCAGTGGGAACTCCTGACTCCTGCTCTCTGGTTCCTCCAGGCCACATTTCCTCGCCAACCTCAGCCCCAAGAAGATGTATTTGTTTGAAAATACAGTAAACACAAGGACTTTTAAAAATAACCCCTTGGATGCAAATGGTTTGTTTTTAATAGTTCCCCAGTTCCTTAACTTAGCATTTATGTTTAAGCAACAGCATCATGTGTTTGTATTTCTTACTTCAGGGTGATGGTATTTCTTCCAATGAAAATCTGCCCTACAGTCAATAGAACAAGAAGTAACCCAGCGTGTTTGAAGCAGCGGCAATGTGTGATACTTTAATGCTCTACTCCCAAGCAGCATTCAGAGGAGTTTTTCTATCCCCAAAACATTGTAAATGTTGTGTTTTGATTTTATAAGACAGGAAACACCAATGGCTGTGAAGCCTTGTAGGGGAACTGGTCTCCTGAAATGCCTCAAATACAGGGAGAAATTAGTAGCAGAGATATTATTGTATGTCAGCATAGTGCAGGAATTATTGCGCTGCGCATACAGTGTGTGTGTGAATACATAGATAAGGATGGAACACCAACCTTTTGGGAATTAGGAGTTGCTAATTCCAGCCCTTATCATTTTATTTCCCCCTTTGTCTAATCTCAGTTACCCAGACTTTGTGCCTTGTCCCTGGGCCCGCTTTTAGTCCTGCCCAGGTTAGGTGATGAAGTGAAGCAGGCTGGTTATCTGTGATGTGTGGTGCCAGCGCTGGCAGTGCCAGGAGCTCTGCAGGGCTCCTGGACACACACTGGAGATAAAGTGTTCAGCTGATGAAACATCCAAACCCCTGGTTTCCAAAGGTTTATAAAGCAGCCAGCTTTGGCAGCTTTTCATACTGCAGTACCAAGCCATTTTCATGCCAGGCTGTGCCTGTTGGCCCCGGCTAGAGGAGACTGTGTCCCTAAGCCCCAGGGCTCTGCATAGACCAGTGATTTGACTTAGATTGGGTATTTAAGAATACATCACTGTGAACCTGACTGCCAAATGCCCTTATCCCTGCTTATTTAGCTGTGTCAGTGTGCAGTTCCCAATCAAGCAAAATAAGAATGCAGAATGCTTTCCAGAGCAACCCCAAGCTCTGTGCTGAGAAGCACTTGAGCTAAACTTCAGCTGAGGCCAGGCAGCAGCACCAAACCACCTGAAGAGCTGCTTTATGGTGTTTATATGGAGTAACAAGTGTTTACAGGCAGGAACAGCGGGATGTGACGTTCAGGGGGTGAATGTGACATGAATGTGCCATGTCCTATGTAAAACAAAACCTAGTGGAGTACAGCCTTTGCACATGTAGCCTTCAGCACTCAGGCTCTATCATGTCCCCGCGACCTGGTCACAAGCTCATTGTGTGTTCAATGTGTGCTGTGCTCTGTTTAATCACAGAATGATTTGGGTTGGAAAGGACCTGAAGATCACCCAATTGCCGTCCCTGCCATGGGCAGGGGCACCTTCCACTGTACCAGGTTGCTCCAAGCCCTGTCGAGCCTGGCCTTGAGCACTGCCAGACACGGGGCAGCCACAGCATCTCTGGGCATCCTGTGCCAGCGCCTCAGCACCCTCACAGGGATGAGCTTTTTCCTTGTAATGAAGATGAATATGCAATAAATCATGTATGGGAACCAACCCAGAGACCTACTCACAGCACTATTCCCAAAAGGCATTCCATAATTTATCCTGACACATGCAGTATGTTTAAAACAGCCCAGAGGGTGGGGTTTGCCTAGCCATGCACTTCTCCTTTCAGTAGATCTGATGTGAAACACCAAGCAGCCCCAGTCTGAGTCGTCTCTTGAGGACATCTCAACCTTGACCCTTCCCAGTATACTCAGCGTGACTGTGGTTGTGGCCCTGTGGTTACCAGCCCAAGGCCCCTGATGTCAAGGGAAAAGCTCCTTCCCTATGGTGGGGTTGGAGCCACGTCCACAGCACCTGGGATTTGCTTGGAATCAGCACCATTCTCTGGAGGTGGTGGTGCTGATCCTGCCTCTAAGGAGAGTTGGTGGGATGTCAGGAAATGTGGTCAAACATCAGCTGGCTAATCATTTTAACATCTTTTGTAGTGAGCTTAAGAGTCTTGTGCTTCCCAGTTATAAATGTCACTATTTCTGCAGTGTTACCTCTCCTCCTGCTGCGTTCCTCATTTTCTCCCCTCTGGTGTGTTATTCATATCCTGCCCTATTGAATCATTAAATCCTGGATGTTGATTGCCTGTTCAGCACCAGTTCTGGTGTGTGGCTGTGGATGTTGCCCTAAACCAAGCAATCGATGGCAGCAATTGCTTCAATGCATGACGACATGATTGAGTGACTGCTACTGGAAGCATGAAACAGCAGAGTGCTTTCTTTTGATCACCATCTCTACAAACTGCTGTAGGAGCTGAGGTGGTGCTGAGCGGGAGCAGGAGTGGTGTTTTTCTCCAGCAGCGTACTGAGGGCTGATGTCAATCCACATAGCTACACTCTGTAAAGTGAATGAAGTTACTCTGTGAGAATCTACTTAAAAATAGCAACCGTCGCCTAGCAATAGCCAGAGCATGGGGCCTCGAAGTTGCTAGGAGCTAAAAGCAGTTTTATTTGGGGTTGTACCACAGGGGCACCTCTCTGAACATTAATACATGTTTTCTGCATCAAGTGTCTCTCAGGATGCAGGAGGTTTTGCTCGAGATAACTGTAGTAACAAAACAGCTTGATTAGGATGAGTTCAGCGCTGTGGCTTGATCTGTTCATTTCAGTATAACGTTTTTTGTGCTTTGGCAAAAAGAAAAGTGAAATCCACGTACAAGACAAAGGAGCAAACAAAGACTTAAGAACCATGGCAGTGCTCAAGGCCACGTTGGATGGGGCATGCAGCAACCTGCTCTGGTGGAGGTGTCCCTGCCCATGGCCAAGGGGATTTGGACCCAGATGAGCTTTAAGGTCCATTTCAAGCCAAACCATTCTATGAGTGTAACTCCAGGGAGCTTTTCATGGAGCAGCTTCAGCTGGATGTTGTCTTTGGTTAATTGATGTCAATGCAGCTGTGTGTGAGAAGAGTAAGTCAGCACATGGTATGTGTGGAAGAATGCGTGGGGGAAAGAAGTACTTTCCATTGGCCCTGGATGGAATTGATACTGAGCTCTGGGAAAAGCCCACATGTTGGTGCTGGATGCAGAAGGTTTGGACCTCAGTGATGAAAGGCTGTTAGTGGCATTCTTATTACACCTTTTCTGCTTGAGAATGCAAAACTCAGAGTTTCATGAGGAAGGCATGGCCTTCTTCAAAGTACATGGAAAAGTGAGCAATACTCTAAAAGATCCTGACCACTCTTTAGTTCCACATGAAATGGAATATCAATACCATTAATTTCATGGCACGTGTAGACTATGCAAAGACTGTGGTGTAGAAATCTGAAGGTTGCCATACTTGCACTTTGCACCCATATGTAGAAATTAAACTGTTCAGGTGGAACTGGACCCCAGGAGGTACCTGCTCTGACCTACTGTTCACAACAGGGTCAGCCTTGAGGCTGGTTCAGGCTGCTTGGGCTTTATCTGGTCAGCCTTAGGAAAACCCCAAGGAGTGAGACTGTGTGTGCCTGTACCAGTGCTTGCTTGCCTTCATTGGTGGGGAGAAGTTCTAATAGGGCATTCTTTCAATTTATGCCTCTTTCCAAAATACTATGCAGCCACTAAATACAGTTGCTCCTTACTTTAGTTGCAATATTAGGTGATGTTGCAGCAGCACGGCTGGTCCCAAGAGCCTGCTTTAGAGTACTACTGCTGGCTCAGTGCAGATGTGCTGTAGTTACCCATGCTCCCATGGTAAAAAGTGACCAAGCTATGCAAAGATCAAGTTTAAAATTGTAGGCTTAAAGTTATAAATATTGATAAGATCGTCTATATGTGTACAGAAAGGTGAATATATGCTGCCCATCATAAAAGGAATGACAGGGAATCCCATTTTGGAGGTGTAATTATTATTGGATATATTTCTGTGACTCAAATTCTGTGATTACAGCTTTTCACACTGACAAATGGCTAGACAATTCTCTTATGGGCTGTTCTATAGCTGTATCGCATTCCCAATTGAAACTAGTGCCCAGGTATATGGTTTGCTGCAGCTCCCTGAAACATGTTTTGGAAGACATGGGCTTTCGGTGCTGAGGCCAAGACTGCTAGTAAGCATGTTTTGTGTTTGTGTGAGGCCCATAAACTGGGATAACTTGTTTTGTTCTGCTCAGCAGCTTTTAACAGTGGGGATCCTTTTGGCTTGTCTTTATGATCACCTTGAGGAAAAATAGTATTCTTTGTAGGCTTTCATGTGTTAATTCGGAAAGTTCAGTAGGTTATTGAGACAAATAAGCCTGATGTGTCTTGAGACCAGAAACTCATTGGCTTAGTTGAAAGATTCATTTTGCATTCAAAGACTGTAGTGCTGGCAGAGTTCACAAGAGGAAAGATGTAATGGTCTTGTTTAAAGCCATCTTTGCCTGGCGAGTGAGTGATAACTGTTAATTGTTCTTGGTAATGTATGTCAGTGTTTCTAGGATCATGTTAAAAGTGTGCTATCTCTTCTTGAAGCAAAAGTAAGAGATATAATTGAAGACGGAGTGAAATCAGGAATGTCCTAGGCTGGGATCAGGGAGCAGTGATAAGACTTGGCTATGAATGAAGTGAAAGCATCAGGAGCTTACGGAGGGGAACTGTATGGAATGATATTAGTCTGGTTTCTTGCTAGTCCATGTATGGAACAAGTGGATAGGGTTAATTACAGCAAAATTACTTGAAAGGCATTTTGAATCTTACGTACAATACACCTATAAAGTGTTAACAAAGAAAGATATATCTCTTCATTTGCTTTGGAGAAGAGGATAGCTAAACTAAGGGGTAGGCAAGTTTTATGCTGAAAAAGCAAGTCTAATACCTGATCTATATATGCCACTTCAGCTAAGAGCTAAAGAGTCCCAGAAGGTATCAATATGAAATTTGTCAACTGTTTGTCCTAATGTGATGATTAACAACAAGGGAGAGGGGGTGGTAAAGCTTGATACCCTCAGACAAAGGTGTTCAAAAGCACACTGTAAGATAGGATGTTCATATATGGTAAATTGAATGACTTTACCTATTCAGGGCAAGATTATTCTAAGTTCTTGAACTGGCCAATGAAGTCTGTGAATTAACAGTATCCATAGGTTTTAACTAAAAAGTAAAATACAAAAAAAGACTAGTAAAGTTTGCAGGTAACTTTTGAGATGGGTTTTTGTGTTAATTACTGAGAAAAAGCATGAACCATAGACTTGCCATACTCAAGCCAAATACAGAGCAAAGTAAAATGTTTGAATAGCTTAGCAAATCTGGTGAGATCAGTAAGAGGCTCTCACCTTCCAGTATAAGGTGGTGGTGTGGTTTAAGTCCAGTCAGACACACAGTTTTCTCACTCACT
Source organism: Forpus xanthops (assembly GCA_032466535.1). Taxonomy (NCBI): domain Eukaryota; kingdom Metazoa; phylum Chordata; class Aves; order Psittaciformes; family Psittacidae; genus Forpus; species Forpus xanthops. The sequence continues at coordinate 334 of JASSUY010009650.1, read as the reverse complement.
CACTTCCCCCTCTTTCTTCTCCTGCTCCTGGAGGGATAGGAAGGAGAATTGAAAGAATACAGCTCCCACAGGTTGAGATAAGAACAGTTTAGTGACTAAGGTATAACATAAATCACTGCTGCTGCCACCAATAATAATGACAAGGGAAATACAAGGGAAGAGAGTACAGTCGCTCACCACTATACCCAGCCCGACCACGCAGTGCACCCCCACCCTTCCAGATCTCTGCCCTCCTTTCTTCCATCCTGAGCATGATGTGTTGTGGTATGGAATACCTCTTTGGTCAGTTTGGGTCAGGTGTCCTGTCTCTGCTTCCTCCCGGCTTCCCCTCCTC
>JASSUY010009649.1:15451-31981 GCA_032466535.1 Forpus xanthops | reverse complement strand
TCCTGCCCCTCTACTCTGCTCTCGTGAGACCTCACTTGAAGTACTGTGTGCAGTTCTGGTGTCCTCAACATAAAAAGCACATGGAAATGTTAGAACAAGTGCAGAGGAGGGCCATGAGGATGATTAGGAGACTGGAGCATCTCCAAAATGAGGATAGGATGAAAGAGGTGGGGCTGAACAGCCTGGAGAAGAGAAGGCTGTGTGGAGACCTAATAGCAGCCTTCCAGTATCTGAAGGGGGCCTATAGGGCTCCTGGGGAGGGACTCTTCATGAGGGACTGTAGTGAGAGGACAAAGGGTAATGGGTTCAAACTTAATCAGGGGAAGTTTAGATTGGATCTGAGGAAGAAACACTTTACTGTAAGGGTGATGAGGCACTGGAATGGGTTGTACAGAGAAGTTGTAAATACCACATCGCCGGCGAAGTACAAAGCCAACCTGGATATAGCTTTGAGTGACATGGTCTACTGTGAGGTGTTTCTGTCAATGACAGTGGAGTTGGAACCCAAATGCAAACCCTAAGCCAAAACTAAACCTAACCCTAAACCAAATCATAAACACTAACCCTAACTCAAACACCTAGCCCCTAACCCCTAAACTAAACCTAACACTAACTCCTGCCCCTACACCAAACCCCTAACCGGATATTAACATTAATGCATAACACTAACCCTAACCCTAATCCGAAAACCTAAACCAAAACCTAAACCTAAATGTAACCCAAAAACTAATGCCTCCCTACGCCTAACCTTTAGAATAAACCTAACCCTAACACAAAACATAACCCTAACCCTAACGGCACTCTAAGCCTAACCCAAACACAACCGGAACCCCTAAACCTAACCCTAATAGCTCCCTAGCCCTAACACTAACCCTAACCATAATGGCTCCCTAACCATAAACCTTACATTAACCCTAACCATAATGGATCCCTAACACTAAACCTAAACCTAAACGCTAACCCAAAGAATAATGGCTCCCTAACCCTAAACCTAAACCTAACAGCTCCCTAGCACAAAAACTGAACAAAACCCGCACACAAACATAAAACCTAACCCTAACCATAATGCTAAACCTAATGATAAAGGCTCCCTAAACCGAAACCTAAGCCTAACCCTAAACGTAACACAACACCTAATGGATCCCTAACCCTAATCCCTAACCCTAAAACTAACCCCTAACCCTAAACATAATCCTAACCCTAATGACCCCCAAACTCTAACCCTAAATCTAATCCTAACCCTAAACCAAACTCTATCTCTACACAAACCAAGAACTTAAACTCAAACCTAACCGTAACACTTACCCTAAACGTTAAATAAATCCTTAACCCTTATCAAAACCTTAACCCTAACCCCTAAGCCACAAACCCTAACCCTAAAGGCTCCCTAACCATAATCCTAACACTAAACTTAACACTAAACCTACCCTAATGTCTCCCAAACCTGATCCCTACCCCTGCCAATAAACCTAATCTGACCTGAAACATAAGCCTTAATGCTAACCCTAACCTTTCCCCAACCCTATCTCAAATAATACCTCTACCTAAACCAAGACCCTAACCCTAACCCTGACCCTAAACCCATACCAAAATATCTCACTAACCAAATGCAGAACCTAAACCCAAACCTAATCCTAATATTAAATCTAACCCTAACACTAATGGCTCCCAAACCTTAACCCGAACCCTAACTCTAACCCTTAACATAATGGCTCCCCAAACCTAAACCTAACTCGAAACCTAACTCTAGCCCTAACAATAACCCAAACCCAAACCCGAACCCCTAACACTAACCATAATGGCTCCCTAACCCTAACCCTTACACTAACCCTAACCAAAATGGCTCCTAAACCTAACCCTTACACTAACCCTAACCATAATGGCTCCCTAGCCCTAATCCGTACACCTAACCCTAACATAAAACCTAATGCCACCCTAATCCTAATGCTAACACTAACCATAAACCTGAGCCTAACACTAATCCTTAAAACTAAACCTAACCCCGAAACCTAACCCTAAACCTAACCCTAAACTAAGCCTACATCTAAACTATAATGGATCCCTAACACTAAAACTAACCCTAAACCTTAACCCTAGGACTAATGGCTCCTGAACCCTAACACTAACAGCTCCCTAGACCAAAACCTGAGCCAAACCCGAACCAAAACATTAAACCCTAATCCTTACCCTAAACCTTAACACTAAGACAAATGGCTCCCTAAACCTAAACCTAACCCTAACGCTAATGATGACCTTAACCATAATGGCACTATAACCCTAACCCTAAGCATAACTCTAATAGTAACTCAAAACGTAATGGCTCCCTAACCCGAATACCTAACCCTAAACAAAACCCCTAAACCTAAGCATAAATCAAAACCTAATGGCACCCAAACCATAACCCTAAATCTAATCCTAACCCTAACCCTAAAACTGACACTAAACCAAATTCTATCTCTACCCAAACCAAGAACCAAAACCCAAACCTAACCATAACACTAACCCTAAAACTTAAATGAAACCCTAAACCTTAACCCTAACCCCTAAACCCTTACCCTAACCCTAAAGGCTCCCTAACACTAACCCAAACCCTAATGCCTCCCAAACCCGATCCTTCCCCTTCCACTAACCCTAATCCTGACCTGAAACCTAAACCTTAATGCTAACGCTAAACCTAACCCTTACCCCAACCCTATCTCAAATGCTATCTCTATCGAAACCCATACCCTAACCCTAACCCTGACCCTAACCCTATCCCAAAATCTATCTCTACCCAAACCCAGAACATAAACCCAAACCTAACCCTAATATTAAACCTCACCCTTACACTAATGGCTCCCAAATGCTAACCGTTACACTAACCCTAATCTGAACACTAACAATAACACCAACCTAAACCCAACACCAACCCCAACTCCTTACCCTAACACTAAACACATTCCCTGATCCCGACCACCACCCCTACCCCGACCCTGAACCTTACAATAACCCTATCCCAAACTCCTAACCATACCACTAAACCTAACCCGAAAACCAAATCCTAACCCCAAACCTAACCCTTAACCACTAACACCTAACCCTACACTTACCACCAATCCCAACCACAAACTCAATAGTAACTCCTAACCCTAACACTAAACCCAAACCCTAACCCAAACACTAACACTAAACACAGAACCTGACCCTTAAACTAACCCTAACCAACAACCCTAACTGTAAACCTAACCCCAAATGCTAACCATAACCCTAACTCTACAATAACCCAACCCCACCCGACCTTAACCATGAAACCAACCTGAACCCAATCCCAACACTAACTCCTAAAACTAACCCTAAACTTTGACCCTGACCCTGACAATAACCCTAACCCCTAAAACTACCACTAAACGCAACCCTAACTCCAAACCCTAAGCCCTAACCCTAAGGCTGACCTAAACCTAGCCCTAACCATAACCCTTAACCCTAACACTAACCCTAACCCCAAACCCAAAGCCCTAACCCTAACTGTGACTGAAACCTAGTCCTAACCATAACCCTTAACCCTAACCCTAACCCCAAACCCAAAGCCCTAACCCTAACCCTGTGACTGAAACCTAGCCCTAACCATAACCCTTAACCCTAACACTAACCCTAACCCCAAACCCAAACCATCACCCTAATCCCTAATTAGTAACCCCAAACCCAATCCCAACGCCAATCCCAACCCCTAACACTTTCCCTTACCCTAAACCCTGACCGTGACTTTGACCCCAACCCCGACCGTAACCCTAACCCCTACCCAAATTCTAAACCCTACCCCAAACCCCTACCACTTACACGAACCTTAACCCTAACCTTAACCCAACACACACCCTCACCGTAACCCTAACACAAACCCTAATCCTGATCCCAAAATCTATCTCTACCAAAACCCAGAACCTAAACCTAAAATCTAATGCCTAAACCTAACCCTAGCCTGAACCCCTCGGAACGTAAACCCCGAATCCTGACTCAAACCCTAAACCAACACTAACACTAACCTGGACCCTAACCCTAAGTCAACACTAACACTAAAACTGACCCTAAACCTAACCCAACAATAACACTAAACCCAACCCTAAATCTAACCCTACCCTAACAATAACCACAACCCTAACACTAACACCCCATTAGCCTAAACCGAACCCTAACCCAACCCCTAACTGCTAACCCTAAACCCTAACCCTAACCCCCTAACCCTACACGAACACTAACCCCACCCTAACCCTAACACTTACCCCACCTAACCCTAACCCAAACCCCTAACTCTATCCCTACCCTAACCCTAACTCCTAACTCCTAACCCTAACCCCTAACTCCAACCCCTAACCCTAACCCTGACCCTAAGGGAGGAAGATGAACCATTTTATGGCAGCTGTAAAATGTCACACAATAAACACCAGTGCTACTGCTCATATGTTGTCCCAGCTGATCCAAGTAGATGGGATGTATGTATGATATGTACGTGAGCAAGCAGTCAAAGCTCCAACCCGGCTCTTTGATATTCAGGGTACAAACTAGAGAATTAGCAGACATGAGTTGATTATTTTGGGTTTGTTCTATCTGGTTTGAGACTGGTTGTTCAAATGAGACGTGTCTCGGGACTTACAACACTTGAAAACCTTTTCTTAAAATACGCATTCTGCCTTTCCTGCATAAATCTGTGCAAGCTCTAGGGCTTTGGTTATAAGCATGGTAGCATTCCAAAAGATGATAAATACCTAAAAGCCTAACAGTTTCACAGTCAGGGATGTACTGGAAATCTAATCTGGCTTCTCCTGAGATCAGAACCATGCTGTTCTCATTGCTAATTTTCTCATTACTAATTTAGTAGACCTTTCCTTCTGCTTCCACAATTGTTCTTGCAGTATGTTTCCATGTTCTCCTTTCCCTCAGCCTTATCTCTCTGCAGGGATGTACTTGGGAAATGCATTTGAAACACCAGTAATGCCACTGATCCCAAATTCTTGTCTTTAAGAACGTTTCTCTTATTTTTTATGCTACTGATTATATTCTGCAGGAGAACAGAAGTGTTATTGTTTAGAATGCTTCCTACTCTTCTCCTTTCCCCATCAATGATAGTTATACCACAATTCCATCTCATCCAATGGTATTTTTTAGTCTTCTCATATTAGGAAAGTTACCTGCAAGCTTTTACATTTTAAAAGTGCAAAATCTTACAGGTTAAAAGAAAAAGTCAAGTTTTTCCTGCTCTCTGTTGTTGCTGTATCCACTTACATATCATAACGTGAAGATACCCCTTACGTTCCCAGAGGATCTGGGATGCTGGTGAAGGCTGTGAGAAGCAGCCAGCTCTGGTTGAGGGTCTATTCGTGGTTCCACAGGTCACCATTAAAAAACCACCTGAAAACATGTAAAATGTTGTGCTTGGAATTGATTCATTATCAAAGTAATGCTAAAGAAGAACCGGCAGCTGGAAAAGCTGATGAATACTGGAAGAAATGCACCAGGAATGCTTTCTGAGCTACGGAAGGTGCAGAGAACCTACGTCTCCGCCAACACTTCTGGGTCATTTGCTAGCTGCAAATCTGGGGGGCGGGAGGCAGAATTAAAAAAACCCTATTTCAAGGAATGTTTGATGCTTGTTACCTGTCAAAAATTACCTTTGGTAGCAGTGACGTGGTTGCAAATTACCCAATCTGGATGTTCTGCTCCTGACACTTGAACACTTGCAGTTACAAAAAAGTGTTATAAAAAAGTGAAACACCTAATGTCGCCCTTTTCTGTAGGGCTACTAAACAGGCAAAATGTAAACCGCTAGTACAGTAGCATTGTCTTGGGTAAGGTTTGGTGGAAGACTGGTCTGATGACAATGAATTAGCAGCTGTAGGACTACACTGCACCTCCAGACGGCGTGTGTGTAGATTCGTATTCCAGGTAGACTACATTGAATGAGACTAAGATTTTTAACTCAGAAACCAAAAATTGGTGCCTGTGTAGTTGCTGTAACACACTGCAGAAGTCAGGCATGACCACATGCTAGTTTTGAGCCTCCTCCCAAGGCAGCAGCTCCTTGAATGGATACCGCCCATCACCTTCCTTCATGTGTTTCTGAAACTCATGCTGGACTTCAAAGAACTGGCTCAAGGGCTGAGCTGTATAGGAAATTTTCAATGAGTTGGAATACTGCAAACAGGTAGACAGCTGCAGCCTGTGAACTTGCATAACTGAAGTCAGTTCCATGGCATGTTTCATCACATCTGGGGTCCACAGAACTGCATTATTTAATCAGATGTCTGCTTTATTTAATGCAGAGCCTGAATGGTATCCACTGAACACACAACTCATTTACTACCATCTTTATTCAATCAATTTTACTATAAACAAATGCTTATATGCAATCCAATACTACATGTATTTAACATTTCCAACATGATGTCTTAATAGCTTTTAGGTGGAAGTATGTTGGTCCTTTATTGAAACTAATGAACATGTTATTCTACCACTCCTGCTGAGCAGGGTGCTTTTGTCATCATTTTAGAGGTAAGGATTAAGGTACAAATTGTTAAGTGGGAAAAAAAGAGATTGTTTTCGTTGATTAGTCTGGGGCTTGTTTTCCAGGCTATTTAGCAATTTGTAAGTACTTTGAAATTGCATTTGTCATTGCCTCATATCCACAGGCTAACATGCAGGATGCCTTGCACACTGCACATAGAATATAAAGAATGCACAATTAATGTGAAAATGGATTATATCTGTCTGGAATTACATGGGAAATATGGAAAGCTATTTTTATGGATACTCTATTTCAGCAACATAATTTAAAGCTGCTACAGTGAATATGATGTGAGCACCTTTCCAGGCTGTAAACTTACCCCTCTTAACTAAAGGCATTATTATTGAACCTTAGTATTGTCTTCTCTTATAATTTACTTCTGTCTTTATGAACTATAGCTCAGAAGCAGTCCTGATTAATGATTCTAAGCAAATCATAGAATAGTTAGGGTTGGAAAGGACCTTAAGATCATCTAGTTCCAACCTCCCTGCTATGGTCAGGGACACCTCCCACTAAACCATGCCACCCAAGGCCAATGTCCAGCCCAGCTTTGAACACTGCCAGCGATGGAGCATTCACAACTTCCCTGGGCAACACATTACCACCCTTACAGTAAAGGATTTCTTCTTCAGATCCAATCTAAACTTCCCCTGGTTAAGTTTGAACCCATTACCCTTTGTCCCCTCACTACAGTCCCTCATGAAGAGTCCCTCCCCAGCATCCCTATAGGCCCCCTTCAGATACTGGAAGGCTGCTATGAGGTCTCCATGCAGCCTTCTCTTCTCCAGGCTGAACAGCCCCAACTCCTTCATCCTATCTTCATAGGGGACAGAGAACAGTAAGTTTCCCACAGCTTTTAATACAATTAAAAACTTTCAGGGTGAAAATAAACAGCAGAATATAATTTGTTAGCTACTACCTAGGGAAAAAAATACTGTGCAACTGGAGTACAGTGTAGCAGCAATTCAGTGAAAAATCAGCTTCATAAAACATGCATACATAAAATGTAAGTATTTTAAAGCAACATAAAGTTAAGTAGTAACAGAACCTCTAAAACAGGCAGGGCCTCTTCCCTGATAGCTACTGAAAGGTGTTATCTGTTGTTTGTTTTTTTTTTTTTTTATGAAGACATCAATATCATCACTGTATTTAACACTCCCACAAGGTGACAGGTTTAATACGAAATTAACATCAGCAGTCTTTGCAGCCATGCTTCAGTAACTTACACCTTGAAGATTTAAAGGGTGCAAGCACTGATTAAATGCCTGCACTTGTGCATATTTCCTTGTTCAGGTTGATGCCTACACCATCATATGGTCTTGCATCTTGCATAATATGACATCATATTCTGACTTTACCTTTTATCTGCATCAATTTTTTATACATTTTAGTATCCTGAAAATAATGCAGAAGTGCTCCTTTTGCTGGTGTGCTGCTTTAATGAGCATTACCTCTGGGGGAGAATGGTCACTGAAACGCATCCTGCTAAAGCTGTCCCTTCTCCGACTTGAAAGCTGTCCTGATTAGTAAAGAAAAGCTTACAGCAGAAACACAGCTCAACTGAAGCTGTTTACTGCATCTCAGATTTTTAGCCCTGCCTTTTCTACCCAGACACAGCTACACTGAAAATGCATATGCATCACCACCACTAAGGCAGCATCTCGTTTCCTTAAATAACCTCCTCATCCTTCCAGACCCAGCCTTCTTTTAAAAAACAGAACCACATCCAAAGCTACTAGTTTTTATTCAGCTTATTTTAAGAAGCTTTCTGTTACTGTTAAGAACACCAAAAACAGGTTTCAGAGCTCTTCTTCTCAGCATCAGGAGAAAAGCACCAGGAGCAAGGGAGCAGGCAAACAGGAAGATGGGGAAAGAAGTGAGAGAAAATGCCAGCAAGTCTGAGAGCTCATGTGTGCCAGTGAAGTGCCACACAGCAAGGCCACACTCTCTTGACAGTCAAGTTCGGCATCAACAGAGTGCTTTTAGGCAGCCACTTTCAGATCTTTCTTCCATCAAAGCTCAGGGTGAGCAGACATGTTCACCTCAATCATTCTGCCTTCAGACAGGTAAGGCATCATGATCTCACACGCTAAGTCACTCACCTTGATAAAGTCTTTTCTGTGACATTAGCCTTCCTCTGGATAGCATTCTCATCCCATTTGTTATTTGGAGGCAGAAAAAGATAAATTACCTAATTGCAATGCTAATTTGGTCAGGCATAAATTCAGTATGGGCACACTCTTAACACATGATCTACACATCAAGTACAAATGTTTCTAAATAACTCCACAGAAAGACTGTTCCGATAAACTGCTTAAGGGAAAAGATTTCCTTTCAAAAGGACTCATCCTCCTTGGAGATAGTGGTCTTGACATCAATGGAATACCATTAATTTGATGCCACAACTGATCACTTAGTTTTCCTCTAAACTTTCTCCAGGTAAAGATCATAGCATAGTTCCCTTGAATTCCCCTTCACTGGTACAAATCTCCCTACAGCTAGAGACATTTTTCAGTTCTTACCCTGGAGTACGTTATGCAAAGCGCATGTTTGAGTACCGCCATGTAGAGCAGGCAAATCTTCTGCATATTTACTCTAACAAAACAACAAAAGGCAGACTCTCAGATTTCCTCTGTGACTAAACATCACCTCAAAGACAAAAGCGAACGTGCTGTGTTTCTCATCTCTCTTCTGTAGAGGCACACAATCTGTGCCTTTGTGGTTTGTGTTCTGCTCACCAGGCTTTTGAAACTGAGCTATCAGTTTGCATGAACAGCAATCATATTTTGTTTAATACAGCACGGCGCATGCAAACCTGCAGGCAAGCACCGGGGCCAGAAATTAAGATAAAAAGTTGGTTTAATGGCAACTTCATAACTTGTTAGTAGAGTTGTTAATATTTACGTGAGAGTTTTTAAAATGAGCAAGATAAAAATTCAAGTAATCAACTGACAGGTGTTATCCCTCATGTTATGGTTTTGACACTACTGTCAATATTATTTCACTCTTCTCCTTTGCCACTAGGAACCAGATAACCACAAGAGATCATGACTGCTTCCAAACCCCCTCATGAGAGCTTTGTGCTACCAAAAGCCAAGATACAAAACACACCTTAGGAGTTCCAACAGAGAACAGTCGATGGTGTCGTGGCTGCTGAATCTGACTAGGTGACTGTAGCATCTACACTCACTGGAGCTCCTCTGACCATCATATACAGTGAGATTACTGGAGCTCAGGTAGTTCTTTCTTCCTAAATTTCAGTTAATTAAATTTGTGATATAAGAGACGTAAGTACTCTGACAAGCTGGCTTTTTGAAACAAAGCAAGGATTACTTTACTGACACAGTAAACTCATTGCAAGTTCAGTTTTTATAGTGCAAATGTACACGTCATTTCAGGTTAATTTTCAGTTTTCTGTACCGAGTCTGTTTGAGCTCCTCATTAGCATGTCAATACTTGTTTAGACTGCACTATTCATTTCTGGCATGCGAAGTACAGGCAAGGATTATTGCTTTCCCACTTAACTCATCCTGATGGATTAGATATTAAAAACTAGACTGAACATACTGAAGCAGTATTTTCATGCTGGACACTCTTTAATATGTAAAGCTGTAGGCACAGAGATAAAACCAATTAAGCTGTAACTTGTAGATGCTAACAGTCCACAGCACCTTCTCTTCCACAACCTGTCACCTGAGTGGCCCTCAGGATCAGGTATCCTTGCAAACTCCATCTCAGCAGCAACTCCCAATAGCACAACAGACACAATTTCATTCATTATTACACTTGGCTGTACCCTTAAAATGACCATTAACTATTTTTTAACAATTCTTAAAAGCAACATAAAATTAGACTTAATCTTTTTGTTAATTAATAGGACTCTGGAGTTGAGCTGTACCCAAGAAGCACCTCCAACTTACAATTACAACATTCATCACTGCAATAGTGCTAGAACCAGAGAGACCTCACATCACAGCATTAATGTTATCATAACGTTTTTTGGTCCTTTTCCAGTAACAGTAAATAGTAGCTTTACAGTTACAAAACAGATTATTTTTTGTAAACAGATCCGAAAAACATTAATTTTACTCTAAAATGGGGATTTCTTTAGCTAGAACTTAACATCAAAGTATGCTCAGTAAAATTACTTTTAGCTAGTACCAGAGAATATTGTACATATGCTTGAGAATCACTAGTATCCTGTTTCACCTCCTAAAAAAAAGGTAAAAGCTAACGGTAATTATGCAGTTGGAAGCAGATTATGGTGAAGGATGCCACCACACAGAGGCCTGATCAGAACAAAACCTTAACTGAAATAGCAGGACTCAGTCATGGAAATGCCTGCAGAGCTGCTCTCCAAAGAGAGGCCAGCTTGCCAGAGTTCAGCTGAATTTTTCCCAGTACCTCCAGTTCTGTTTCTGCACACGTAAAACTGAGACAGTGCTGAACAGCCTGTTGCTGTAGAGCCCTTCTTTAAGCTCTGGTCTTTCGCTCACCTTGCACTCACCTCTCTTGCTTCCTGTTTAAATACTGACTTCTTTTGAAGACTAGTAAGAGCTAAATTGAGAAGCTTTAAGAGATGTTAGATCATACTTACAACTTGTAGGATTGATACTAAAATTATGAAGTATAGTTCTCTTTAAAATCCTTGGACATCTGCCTCCTATTTCCAGTTTCATGTTAATAACACAACTGAGATAACGCAATGTTTGAGTGGCAAGCCAAGGCAAGCTAGTATTGTCTGGTTGCAATAACTACAGATGTGGAAAGGACAGGTGGCAAACACTACAGAACATCTTTCAATGGCTACCCCTGCTGATTCCCTAACAGAAAGATAATCACATTTTCAGTAGTGGTGGCACAGAGTGACCATTCTTCAATGTAAAGAAAAGCCCACACCAACATTAAGGATTGTGAGTTTACTGCATCATATCACACAGAAGATGTTACATTCTCCAAATTAATCCCAGATTTAAGTTTGGAGATGAATACTGATACACTTGATGGTATCAAAGACAGCTTTATAATTCACAGCAGGATACCTAAGCTTCACATAGCCTTTGGCTTTTAGCAGTTTTGATTAAAGAAACAGTGCTTCACCCTTACCAAGCTTTCTTCATTAGAAATATGAAAAATGTTGGACTTGCTTTAAACTTCACTCAAATACTGACATCTCCCACGCCTTCAGTAAGCACAACTAATTATTGCTTCTGAATAAGTGTTCCAGTTGGATTAATGGGGAGGTTAATCTCAGACTTGGTAACGTAATAGGATTCATACTAAGCTGTGTGCAATCGTCTTCCTTTGCTGCTGCAGTGCAAAGTCTGCATGAGGGGCAGTACCTGCCTGCTGCTGTCCCAAGCCAGCACAGCTGGTTTTGTGGCTGTGCAATAAAAGAGGCAAGCGAATCCCACCAGTTTGGGAAAAAAAAAAAAAAAAGAAACCCTATCCATACACAGCCATTTATTGTAACCTGGAGCATTTCTCCCACCTGACTCATACAATGCAGAAAAAACCTCAGGAGTAATCTGTACCAGTGGGTACAGTCTCATCCGCTCCTGTTCCAGTCACTTCCCAGGTGCTTGTCTAAGTACAGAGGAAAATCTACCTCACTGGAGGGCTTTTTATCCTCACTGTGTCAATATACTTCTCCAAGCATGACCCAGCCACCTGAGCTGTGAATGCCTGGAGTTCACAGGCTGCAATTTCAATGAATTCTCATATAAAGAATTGCTCTTTCACATGCATTTGGAAGAATGAATCATCATTATTTCAGAACAGCAATGTAAATGAACACTGCCTCAGATGAAGGGCACAGTTCATGCTTCTGAGATTGCTTCAGGTTTTGCAGAGACAAGCAGCACCACATCAGTATTGAAAAAGGTATTTTATGTTCCTGCATTACCTAGATCAGCAAAAGAGCTCATCAGCTGCTGTGCCACAAAGTGTAACACAGCATGCAGCAGGCAGTGGCTGGCTGCAAAAGGCTAAGTGCTGCCTGCCATAGACAGAAAACCACTGCAGCAAGGCCAATTTGCACAGTTTATTAGATAACAAAGAAAAACCCCCACTCAGCCAAAGTTCTGCAATTTGAAATTTGTTTGGCAGAGAATGGTTTTAGACACTGAAAAGGTTTCCTCAGAATACCTTTTACCTTCTACAAACAAAACTAACATCAGAACAGTTCCAAAATCTAAATCCAAATATAAAATTCAACATATAGTATATAAGTCTTTAAAACAAATGCTTTATTGAGAACTAAATCATACAACTTGCAGTAAATTTCTTATGGGTAGGATATATTACAGAGTTGTACTAAGAAACTGAAATGGCAAACAAACTGGTAAGACCAAAAAAGGAATTCAGGAGAGGAATTTCAGTAAAAGTGGAAAAACTCCTTTGAACTTCAGTAACTACCACCCACCCCTCCCCGAATCCCCATAGCCTCCTCTATAGCCTTGATACCCTCCTCCTCGATAGCCTCCCCCACCTCCATAGCCTCTCCCTGAGCTACCTTGGTATCCTCTTCCTCCTGAGCATCTGCCAGAGTAGCTGTAGCCATGGTACCCTCTGCCTCTGTAGCCAGAGCCATGTGGGTAACCTCCCCAGCCTCTGAAGCCACCTCCATTGTCATAGCGACCCATTTTGGGGGGCCGAGGACCATCACCATACCTGCAAAGAGAATGACGACATACTTGATGCAATCTTATGGATTCTATTTTTTTTTTTTCTTAAATTAGAGGAATAACCAACTGCCAAGATGCTCAGTTAAAATGTCTCTAATATCTGTTAACAGAATACAATGTTTGAATTATAGTTGTGCTTTTGCACCTTGTCCACTTCAGTGAAGAAAAGCTAGGAATGGCCTGTCATGGCACCTAAGTAGTTTCTCTCTCTAAATCTCACACAGGTCTACACCTGGGATAGAAAGTTTTCCTCTCAATCCCACTTCTTCAGTTCTCAAAAAGTCATAGGGAGCACCCTGATCCTGTTTGTGTGAGCACAGTGTTCTTTTTTTTTACTTCATAAAGCACCTCATTAAGGTTTTTTTTTTCCTTAGATTACTAACAGCTCACAAGTGTTTTCATTTTTCTTGCTTCAGAAGTAAGTCATGAAAATAAGGGGCAAGGGCAGGATGCAAGCACAGACAAGTATTTGTTTTATCTCCAAAAACAAATAGGTTTGCCCAAAATAAATTTGGATTATCTTTCTTTTAAAACTCATCGTGTTTTGGAAGAGACAATAACAGCTTTTATTCCCAAGAGACATTTGTCCTTTCTGTGTGTTGTGGCAATGATTTACGTGCCTCAGTGTCAGAACATGACACTTTTACATACATGCAGACTACCAACTTTAAAACAAAAGCCTGAAGCTCCTGGCCACACAGGAGAAAACTCTCCTCATGGTTTTAGCTCTGGATTTCTGCAGCCACTGTGTAGGGAGCTGACAGCTTTTGCCTGCTCTGTTCAGGCTCTTGCTGTCCCTGGGGGCAGAGGTGGTGAGAACTCCTCACCCCAGAGCTCCAACTGCACAATTCAATGAAGACAAGCTAACCTTGCATTGGCAGCCATAAGACCAATGCCTGCAGCTGATGGCCTGGAGATCTGACGGATCATATTCAGCATTCGCTCATATGGTGGGTCCAGCTGCCGAATCATCTCGGGATTTTTAGTCACTTCCACAACAAGAGCTTCCATCGCAGCACGCAGAGCAGTGATGCAGGCAGCCGCATTGTGCGACATCTTCAGCTTGATCCTAGAGCACAAATTAGTATATTAGATGCATCACAACTTCTAGGAGACATCCTGTTACGAAAGATGTTCTGTAGAGTGGCTTTTCATTGAGCGATGCGCACACTGAGCCAGAAATCTATATTCTCATCTTTGAAATATGAATTTATCAATGAAAGAGCATGAAATCCAGAAGGCAAAATTTTTAAGATCCCTAAAATTTGACATCGATATAACTACCCATTTATATTTTCTCTGGAAGTTTAACATAAACACCACCAATACAAAACCCTAGCATCAAAACAAAGATTAGAACAAAACAAAACGAAACAAAAAACCAACAAGTAAAAACATGAGACTAGATACTAGTGAATTAAAACTGAAGCAACTCTTAATCTCCATTTTACTGAGCAGGGCAGGGAGAAGACAAAATCCAGATAGTATTTAGTCTTGGCCATAAAAACAAACATTTCTCAAGTTGTATTCTGGGACTTAAAAAAAAGGTTTCCTCAGCCTCTGTTTGAAGAGGAAGTGCAAAATATATAGTACCCTTACTCACATTCCAGTTAAAGGGGAAAAAAATAGCCATTTTTATGGAAACTGGCTAGTAGTACGTTTTCAATTTAACCAGACAATCTGCATGAAACAGTGCTGCCAGTATCAACCCCTCCCTTCCTCACAGGAAACAAATGTAATGCCTTCACAGTTAGCCTATAGTGCACAACTTGCTGTAAGGTTCCCATTCTATAGAGATTTACATCTGTGTTAGCAGACGTTCACCCTCAGTTTGTGCTCTTTCACAGACTTGTGTGTTATAAGCACCAAGGAGGCCCATACCAGTCATCTACCAGAATGAGCTCCCCATCCGACAGGACTTTCTTGGAGGCAAAAAGCAGCAGCTGCAGCGGGCTCACCAAGGTCATTGCTTTAGCAGAGATAGCTCGTGTTCGAATCTGCAGGTGG
This sequence comes from Forpus xanthops, assembly GCA_032466535.1. NCBI lineage: Eukaryota > Metazoa > Chordata > Aves > Psittaciformes > Psittacidae > Forpus > Forpus xanthops. Next base: position 16,753 of record JASSUY010009649.1, on the reverse strand, counting down.
AAGAGGAATATGACTCTTGAGATGGAAAACAGATCTCTACATCTTCCTCTGGCCACTGAAACCAGAGAATTTTCTGTAACAAAAACAATCCCCTACACAAAAAATCTAGATATAATGATAGGAAATTACAAGAACACATGTGCCAACAAAACTGAATGTGAGGCAGATGTTTACAGGGATTCAGCATTGGCTAGTGTAAAACAAAAAACCAAACCTCCAAAATATCCAAAAACCACAAAAAAAAAAAAACCACACCAGAAAAGACCCAAACCAAAACACCCCAACTAAACACAAAAACAACCTGCCACCTTAAAGTATTAGTTTTGCTATCACTGCATGTCTGAAATTAAGCAGCTGTTTTGCAAGAGCTAAGCTATCTTACACTTTGCCAACTCAAAAATGACTAAGGCATAGCTTAATTATCTTCCACCTTTCTCACTGATGTTGCTGTGATAGGAAGCTCATTGCTTCTTTAGTAGGGCCCTACACAAGCAAACCTGGAAGTTGTGACACGCCCATGCAGCCAACCCGCTTTTGCATTTTACAGAAACAGTATCTTAAGCTTGTACTTGAAGTGAGCACTTGAAAAACATCGAGCCAACTGTCCTGAACCAGAAATAACAGCACTGACTACACAGGCTACTGCCCTTCATTTTAAAAGAGGAACTGAAGAGCAGTACTTAGGATTTCAGCTTCTCACCCTGATAGCTGCCTTTCTCTCCCTCCTTCCTTTCATACAGGAGCATCATGGGCAGTCTGTTGTACCTCAGGGAGAAGATTTGCTCCTACCTGGAAGTTACCACACATGCTCAATACAGAGAAACTTTCAGACTTGAATTTGTGGACAGAAAAACGGCCAGTACAAGGAGCACTGAACTTGCAGGTCAGAGAGAGACTGCTAAATGAAGCAAAAAAGACAACCCGTCCTCAGAGAGAAGCTGTCTTTCAGCAGGTATATAATGGGTAAGAAGAGAGCTGCATTGAAATCCTTCCATCACCCGTCTCACCCATATCCTCTCTTAGCCACTCTTAAGCCACTGCCTTAAGTCATTCAGTTTCCCATGTATATTTTGGTTTAATAAAGCATAGCTTTTTGAGTTCTAAAGTTTGCTGTTGTTTCTACAGGGACTCATTTGACAGAGATAGAATCACAGAATCATAGAACAGTTAGGGTTGGAAAGGACGCTAAGATCATCTAGTTCCAACCCCCCTGCCAGGGGCAGGGACACTAAACCATGTCACCCAAGGCTATGTCCAACCCGGCCTTGAACACTGCCAGCGATGGAGCATTCACAACTTCCC
>JASSUY010009649.1:0-14055 GCA_032466535.1 Forpus xanthops | reverse complement strand
GGATGACTGTTATGTCTGTGGTGTTAACGAACTGATTAAGCTGGTATAAGCATCTACTGCGCATACTTCAAAGGCTGTCAGCAGTGACGAAGATTGTTGGAAGAAGTAAGCGACCCCAGAGACCCCCACCACATTTTTTGTATGCATGTGAGGAACTTTTGGGAAAATGACGTAATCCATATGTAGTCTCATGAGTATGTATGTGTGCTTGGTAGCTATACAAGGACTGCTTGTGTAGCAATAAGTGGACGCACAATATAAGTTATCCCCCGTGTCTCCTCCAGCACCATAATAAAGAATACCTGCTTGTCAACTACAAAACTTCGTTGGCAAGTTTGTTCCTGGAGTTTTCTCCGAATCAAAACCCACAACCAACCCAACAAACCAACTCCCCTAAAACCAATCTAAATACTGCATGGTGTAGGTTTCTTCTTATAGCAAGAGAGAGAGAGAGGCAAAAAAAGACAATTAGGTAGCAAATGATCAAGAACAAATTCAAAGTCTTTACCTTTTCTCCAAAAACAAAAAAAGGTGATGGATACTTGATTTCCTGGCTGCTGAAAGGGCAGTTGACAGATGACTTGTGGATGAGCGCACTATGCCCCTCAGTGGTAAGAATTTTCCTCTTCTCCTTGTGGTAGCAGACGTTGGGGTAGACCCCAAAAGCAAGCAGAGAGATTACAACATCCAGATTGTTATCTGGTCCAGTGTTGTTAAATGGTTGAGTCATCAAACATTCTGTTGACAGAGAACAGAAGACTGGTTCACATCCACAGGCCACATAGGACAGTACAGAAGAGTTGTTTAGGTTCCTGGATCAATGCATTTTCTGAGTCAACTGGTAGATACGCATCTGTTCTCAAATGACCTCTGCACTCAAAACATTTCAGTTCTAGGTTCAATTTTCAACTTATTCATGGTGAGAAAAAAACCTGAAAAATACTACTAACAAAAGAGGTATTTTTTTCTCCTGAGATTCTCAAAACAAGGGAAGAGTGGTTTGCCCAGAATGTGCTGTACCACAGTGTGTTTACTGTCATTTGTTTTGGAGACAGATCTTTTGGGGGAGGTCAGAAGGGATGTTTTCATTAGTTTATTTGTTACAAACCTCCCCAGAGTCTTCAGTGGTTTGTTTTCAGGTCATCTTGCCCAGAAATAAAGTTAAGGATATTGATATTAAGCAATGATCATAGCAGCATGAGGAGAACAAAAAAAAAAAAGAATTCAAAGAAAAAAAAGAGGGGGAGAGGAACATCTGCTGAATCCAGCCAGTCATGCCATTTCACTGAGCAAGCTCCTAAAGTGCACCAGGCAAATTCAGAACCTGGTCAACTTCAAGCTCTTCCTTACAAAATATAGTAACATGCAACACTATTGTACACCCCTCCTGTGGCACAAACCCAGAAAACCATAGGCGCAGCACACTATTTAGATCACACAGACTCCCTCCTAAAGCTAATGAAAAGGAGGGAGGAAGTACAGCATGACACATTTTGGAGATGCAACAAGTGAAGGAGAAAGATCAGTGAGTTAATTCTCTAAGGTCAATAATCTTGCAGCCCTAACCTCAGCATCCAAAATGTCCCAATGTTGCTCCACAGCCATCAGAGCTTCTCTGATTTTAACAAATACGACAGAATGACTCAGCACTAAAATTTCATCTGAACACAGCTGCAGAAGCAGAACGGCTTTATGGCAAATCCACTATAGGCCTCTGTGCTTCTGCGCTCATCCTAGATTATTTTGTTTATTTCTCATCTCATAATGAAAAAGACAGTCATCAAATAACTATGTTCAAGCAGAATCACCTTCAGGGAAGCCGGAACTCATAAGTATATCTTTCAGCTGGACTTTTGCTTCCCAAGTCATTCTAAGAGTAGCCATGCTGAGTCTTTTGTGTTCACAAAATCTTTTTTCTGCTTCTTCACCACCCATTCTAAAAAAACAGCAGAGTTAAATTAGAATTCTCTTCAAGAAAAGGGAAAGTGCAACAGTCTAACTGTTATAGCATCCACTGATGTATCTAACAAATCTGCTCACCCTGTGTTACCCATAGCTTCTCATCAAATTTTGTGCCAAGATAATATACCTTGCATCATCCCAGGCTTGGAAGACGGAGAGCAAAGCAACATGATCTGAAAACCTGCTCCCAGCAAAATTCCTATGGACATAACCCAGGCGTTTGCCTTCACAGATAAAAGGTTCAGGAAAACAGGTAGCTGCTGAGATAGTACAAACAGCATCCCCCACACTGGAAAAAAAAGACACAAAAGGATTGTTGCCAGCAGGTTCTACAGGCTGCTGATAGTAGTAAAAACTTCTTCACAAGAGATCTTAGTAATTTGGCCCTTTTCTACCAGAGTTCTTCACAGAAACACCTCCCCAGAAGTGGATGTTAAAAATTAGCTCCAACTCCAGTACTTTCACAACAGCAACAGTTTACAAGCCCTTTGCCTGATCTTCCCTCCATACACCATCTTCTTCTTGTGAAAAGGACCCTACAGCCATTACAATTACAAATTAACAGATCTCTACTTCTCTTAAGTAAAACACGTAGATTAATTTTTCTTATATAGGTGCCACATTTCACATATCCCCACCTCTAGCTCACTGCTATACTTGAGTCACACTCTTATTAAATAATTATTCAGCCTCTACTGCTCCCTTGCAGTTAACTCTGAAATTCATGACTACTTTACTCCCTATACTTGAAGTTACTTATCTTTTGTTCCCATGAATATTCAGTCTCCTATTCCCAGCTGTAGTATTTATTGCTCATTTAAATGTATCATTTTTTCTCTTGTAGAGTGCATGTCTAGAGGCTGAAGAACACAGAGAAACAAGAATAAAACCATTGAGACTACTGAACTTACTAAAAAATACAGCCCATTATCATCATCTTGCCAAGACGAGGTTCAATGGGAAGTTTGGCTAGGATTCTTCCAAGAGGTGTCAACTCATCATTGGAATCCAGGGCATCAAGCTCTGAAACAAGATCTCTTATTATCAAAGACTGCTAAACCTTCTGTTCATCAAAAAGAGAACACCACAAACTTTCTCTTCCATGAGGCTTTGCCTTCCATTACCTAAAAATTTTTACCTGAGCTCATTCTCAAAAGTAACAAATCACTGTCAGTAATAAAATCTAACATATATCTGTAGCTCTTTGCTGTACAGACTGAAGTGTCTCATGAGTATCTCTCTAGCCATTTGGCTATAAGCATTAAATTCAACTTCATAAACCTCTTTATAAGTTAGCATGACAAACAATACAAGTGTGATCTTTAACACCCTTTCAAGATATAAATGAAAAATGCAAACTTATAGTTCACATGCTTTATTTATGATGACTTTGGGAAACTTCAGCAGAATGAAAAGCTTCACATTTAGAAAAAAAAAGCCCCAACCTTTACAGCCTTAGTGACTAAATGGGAAAGCAAACAAATAAAGGACTCCTTAGCCACTATCAAATCAGTTTTTCTTGGCATCTATTGAACCAAAAGCCTGAAGAATATTTTAAAGACTAGCAAGTCAGACCATCCTAAAAACATACTAGTCATATGCACACACTGAAAACAAACCCACAGGCTACCCAGGAGAAAGAGGCACATGCAGAAACTGCTATTTGTTATTCAAACTGAAAATGTTGCCTTTTCCCCAACTTTGCATTTCTTATCTGCAGTGTTAGAAAAGCATTAACAATTTTTAGATTAAAAAGTCATTACATTTGAACACATAACCTAGCTATGTTCTTCACTCTGGTCCTCCTCCTGTATACAAGCAATGTAGATGTGACAGTTTTTTTCTAAAATCAATAATCATACAGATATTTCAGATTTTAGAAATTTTAGGAGCTTATTTAGTGACATTTGCCAAGAATGCTGAGGTTTGAGATCACAACTTTAAATCTAAGACATCAATTTAGGGCTCCTCCCTGCTCCATTTTACTCATATTCCAGTTAGTACCTCCAAAAAACTGGGGAGATAGCTTAGCCCCCACCTCAGTTTCTTCTGGTTTAGAAAGACACTGGTGCTTACGTATTTACAAACTGGAGATACAAGTACTTCTCAACATACTGAGATCTTGGCTCAGTAGACTGTACAAAGAAGTAATTATACAATAAACTACTAACCTCTCTTCTTCAATACTCTTATAGAAGTTTTGTAAATGCCTTAGGCACTGGTCTGAGTCTATGTCATACACAGCAGTGCCAGAGCTGGAAAACAGGAAGCTGGAAGCTAGCATAAGTTACTGGTAAAATAACAAAACAAGCCTTAAGTATGAAGGCTCAAGTTTCTTAAAGGAGTGACTGTTCACTTGGGAATTCAAGTATTTCTTCAGCTGCAAAAGATACTGCTACCCACATGATGCATCCAGGAAACACCTTGTTGTTTCAGACAGCATGCTACTACACAAACAATCTAATCAGAGATGTTAAAGCAGTCATTATACTCCAAATCACTTGGAGTTAGCTTCATTAACAAAAAAACTTGCAAACAAACAATGATACCTCTTAGCGTGCGTTCTGCTTCAATCACTGCATCCAAAGGTGGTGGTTCTATTGCTTTGGCCAAAAACTGGCCAATTCCTCCCAGCCGCAGCAATTTGATGCTCAAAGCAATTTCATGAAGTGGTGTTCGAAACATTTCGGGTGTCATATGGGTTTGAAGTCTCGAATGAGAAGAGAACAAAAAAGCCCACGTTTTTCTCAAAACAGGGTCTGATTGCTATTCCACCAGCATAAAATACTGCCCTCCAAAGCAAATACTGCCTCCCAGCCAACCTTTCAGGTCTCATTGTGCTCCTGTACCTCAGGCACTTCTACCAGTATCTGTCTTCTGTGCTTCTCAATTCTCATCTCAGGGTAAATTTTAAATGGAATTGTACAGACGGCACAACCTTCACATTGGCACTACTTGGTGTGGTTTCCAGTACGAGCTGACCACGTAGAGTCTGCATGGCTGAAGCCCAGTTCACAGCATAGCTGCATCCAGCCCTATACTTGCTCCCCTAACAACCATCTCCTGCATTGCTAAGGAAGGTCTTCCACTCCCAAGACAGACAGCCCGCTTTCAGCCTGCCTCACACACAAGTGCTTCTCTACTTGTCCTTCTATCGACTCCAAACCACCCAATTTGTCCTGCACATTTCTGCTTTTATCACTAAGAGGAGGCATTTTTGCTGGACGCTTTCCAAAGGTGTTTTTCTGATAAGAAAAAGACCTTATGGAAACAGCCTTTAGCACAGCACTGGTAGTAATCATTTAGATTGCTGGTTGAAACATGAACTCCATAGGAATGATTGCAGTGAGCAACAGAAAGCTAGAAAAGGTTTCACTACACAAACTGAACACAACCAGATTCAGCTGGTACCAGACAGTATCTCTCAAAAGATTATCTGCACAAGTTCACACTCTCTTTCCTAGGCACAGTGGAGCTAATATATTTTGGTTTTGTATTCTTTGAAGAAAGGTAACCTTAAAGTCATGAAGTCACATGATCACTTTAGTAGCCCAAAATAAGTTCACTGGCAAAAATTCTTAACACTCCACTGTGCTAGACAGCAAATCTAAATAAATTTGAGCAATTCCAGGGAAGTTTTTAATCAACTGATGCTTTCAGAGGTTACAGAAAGCAGAACTTGAAAATACAGCTATGCTCTAATGGTTGAGAAAGGAGTATGGAAACTTTCATGAGAAAGGTCAAACACTGGGTACAACAGCTGTGTACACTTCTACAACCAGCAAAATATATTCACAGCTCCAGTAACTGAGAAACAGCTTAGCAGATAGAAGAGGTCAAAAGTCTCAGCAGCAGGGAAGACACCAGAGCAGCATGAAGGGGTTTCCTGGCCAGAGAATGGCAATGGAGGCAAAAGTAGCATCTGTTTTCTCTCCTTTTTACCACTTTAATGACAGATTTGCAGGTTATGTGAAGATGCCAGGACCCCACAATACCTGCAAGTAGACTCATTTCAAAGTTCTTTTCTGCCCTGCTTCAATACCCATCACTATTATTTTTCTCCCAAGAGGTTCTGTTATGTTGCAGTGAAGTTCTTAATAATAATGAACTATTTATCCACCTCACTCTATCAGCAAAAGCATATCAGCATATATAACTTTTTTTAAAGCAAAAAAAACCAAGATTCCACTGTGAACTGACAGGATGCACTTCCTCTCTGTGCTTTCTGAAATTATTTCCACAGTTTGACCAGAAGTAGCAGATAACAGTTCTGGGAGAACTTTCAGTGGTTATTTTATTTCTGAAGAGCACAACCTCACCTTTCAAAGCGAGCTCTGCTGCACAAATAGAAACAAAATCCAGCACGCACACGTCCAGCTCTTCCTTTCCTCTGCTCCAAATTAGTTTTTGATGCCCAGACTGTGGCATAGTTTGTCATGTTATTATGAGCAGTGAACAGCTTCACTTTTTGTCTGTCAAGAAAAAAAACAACAAAAAAACCCAAACCAAACCAAACAAACAACAAAGCACTTAAGATCAAATGCTCTTCATTTTAAGTCCTGCCAAATCAGTTCTTACTTTATTCCTTGCAGCCACACTGCTTTTAAGAAGCTAACCACCCTTGTTTGACTGGCTAAGTTTTGGCTGGCTAGGGATCCACCTGGAAGCTGAAGTATCACACAGAACTGTGCCCCAAGCTATACACAGAATGCATTTTTTGAAACTGTCTCAAAAGCTTAAAATCCTCATGCAATTTTTGAGATGCCTATGTGCAATGTGCTCAGAGAACATGCACAGCAAGATAACACATGCAACCAACTACAAAAATCTTCCCCTTTTCTACCAGCTATAAACAGAGTGTTCGTAGGACTCCTCTGGCAGATGACATATTTCAAATAGGTGTGGAGACCCAGTGACACCTCACATGAATAGTGCCAGCGTGAATCTAGCTGACCAAAACCAGCCCACTGAAATGCCAGTGAGATTTGTAACTGTGTTGAACAGTTCAAGACAATGCAAGTTTGTCTTGAGCGAGTCAGCCCTCAAATTCAGCTTTGTGACTATGGGAACACAAGGCAGTTCTTCATGTTCAGAAAATCTTTTCTGCATTCCAAAGAACAGGATTTACAAAATAAAAAAAGCTACTTCATGAACTCACTTGCAGGAGTCTATAACATAGACCACATCGTTGATGGTAATGCTAGTCTCAGCAATGCTGGTAGATAAAATAACCTATGAGAAACAGGAAATGCATATTGAAATATATTTGGCCTGAAAAAATTACAAATAGACTGCAAGATAAACTACGCAACTTATATAAAAAAAAAAGTCAGCAATACATTCCACAAAAGCACAACTCCATACAAGGAAGGCTCTCATACTTTCATTACTCCAGCAGGCACGGGATCAAACACTCGACGTTGCTCCTCCAGAGGAATTTGAGAATGCAGAGGTAAAATTCTATACTGGTTACCTCCTAAAAGATGAAAACAAGAAAGTCAGTAACTACCACTACATGAATATTGTTTATTCTTTGCACAGCCTAACAAATTTCTACTCATTCATTCTCATAACAAATCCAGCTCCTTAAGTCACTCATCCAACTCTCATCTTTACACAGCCAACAGTTTCCTTCAGAAAATATGAAATATAATAGAACGCAGTTGCTTGTACCAAAGCGTGGATTCATTTCTAGGTGTTTCTGCATTGTATAAATCAAGTTCCAGCCAGGCAAAAAAACAAGTACAGCTCCAGGGACATTCAGAGTCCTGATATAAATTAGCAGGGCCTCAATGAGTTCAAAAGAAGTTTCTTTTTCATTCAGCTGAGCCATGGCATGCTTTGTTTCTGGGCCATATTCATCACTGCAAATAAGGTTGCAATTGGTCTGAAAAAAAAAACAAAACAAAAACAAAACACCAAATAAAAACACCAAACACAAAAGAAATGATATAAATGAATTTACTCAAACTGTGGAGAGACTGGCTGGCCAGGCAAGCAGTAGAATGAGATACATGGGTAGCACACAGGGAAGACCATCTCAGGCACAGCTCACAGACTGACTCAAAGAGTAGTTCAAGTCCTGCTTCCCTCTGTTTCTAACGTAAGAACTTAATTATAATTTCATTGTACTGAGTTATAACTCAATATAAATTTGCAGCAGGAAGCTACCAAACTCATTCAACTTCTGTTCAGATGAAATAGGGTAAAGCCTTAAGAAGCTTCTTGAGAAAAACTGGTAATTTTGTAAAAATTTCAAATAGCTGACCTAAACAGTAGTTTCAGACCTACAAATTAAAAGCTGTATCATAAAAGTGACAGTTTCCTGTCAGTATCTTTCAGCACTAACAGTATCAACTGCAAAAGAAGGGAAAGAATCCAAATTTTCGCCCTTGAAAAGGTGCTGCGAAGCTCATATTTCTGTATCCATTTTTAGTTCCAAGGTTACCAATCTTTTCACTTTTAAAAGCATTTCAGTTCTATCTTTAGAGATCGAGGTTGAAAAACACAAGATATTAGTTTCAAAAAAAGAAGTTTACAAGGTCAGTGAAAAAATTCAACTTTATTTCTGAAGTTAACAGCAATCTTTGATACTGAAAATACAAAAGCTGCTAAAAATGTGAAGTTCAACAATACCCAATGATTTACACTTGAGCTAGAGTCCTAACTGGCACTTGTATAACTTTTCATATTAAGAAGTCAAACATACGTCATCATCTTCAGGACTTTCTTCATCCTTCTCTTTCTTCTTCTTTTCCTTCGGTGGAGGAATAAACTGAGTCATTTGAATGCAATCTTCTAGAAAATAATCTGCAAGGACAGTCAAGAATTGGTTATCAAGACTGTCTAGAAGCCTGTCAAAGGGAACAATTCTTTTTATCATCTCCTGAACTCCCCCTGATGTAATCATGATGTTTCAGATTATGAAGCCAAGACTGGAGAAAACTCTCTGGCTGTCAGCTAAGGTGTAAGAACTATTCACAACACTATTCTTATGACTACTCCTGTATTCAATATACTTCCACATAATTTTTTCTGGTTTATTTTATAAATACAGGCTGATTTAAAGCCATTTTCATTATTCCTAATATCAAAGGCAACTGATCTGAAACTTTACTATTAACATCTCATTCTCCAATGGAAAATACCCCAAGTGGTAGTGCATTGGGGGTGGTGGCATTATTTATTTGCTTTCTGTTTTTAAAAAAAAGATGCTATGAAATGGCTCATTGTTACTGACTTCTTTTTGTCCATGGTAAGACACATCCGTAAAACATGACAATCCAGAAGAAATGTGTATCTTGCTTTCACCATAGTCCTGAAGCATGTGACTAATAAAATAAAAACAAAAGCAGTTCCTGAAAGTACAACCAATGATTTACCTCGGACAGGAAAGGTTCTGCCAAAGACCTCAATGATTGGACAGTTGAAGAAGTATTCACAAAACATACTAGTGTCAATGGTGGCAGACATAAGAATAACCCTGATTTCAGGATATGCCTGAATTACGTCTCTCAGTACCACCAGAAGAAAGTCAGTCTGCATATAAACAGAAAAAAAGCATCATTAATTTCCTACTCATAAAAATCAGTATGTTCCCAAGAGACCAGAAAGAATTACAAAGACATATATATTTACTGAACAGGAGCCTCGCTGGATATGAGAAACAAGTATCACAGAAATGTTCTATAACCAGAAACAGTTGTCAGTGCTTTATTGGGAAAATAAGTGAATTTTTGAATTTCCAGTGCAAAAAAGGGTTATTTTTTTCTCGGAATGAAAGAAACCGAAGAAAACCATTCAAAAATAGCTTGCTTCCTTCCTAAGAATGTATTACAACCCAAGTTCTTTTTAAACTTCATTTATATCTTTAGTAGCCATAGTTCATAAAATAAATAGGAATGATCCAGTGCAGCTATATGCCAAGCTTTATAGTTCTGTTTAAACATGGCATTTATGTAGTTTTACCATGCAGTTAGGCAGGCCCTTACTTTAACAGATAAAATTCCAGTCTCATTCAAGATTTCAAAACTTGTATTTTATGCCATTAATACAAACTTAGTAGATGAAGAGATGCATCAGAAAAATCTACATTGCAGTTCCATTCAAATGAGTCCCCAGATTCTGCTAGAACAAACTTAAACATCATGTCAGACCTTAACTGTTTCTTGCATTGTTGGCACAGGCAAAGTAAAAAATTATACGGAAGAACTAAGGGGACAGAAAATGTTTCTCATTTCTTAAATTACATACAATTCCTCCCCTAATTCTACTGTCATTTTTCTTCATGTCAAAACCAAATTTAAATGCTTCAAGATCAAAATTGTAGGTTCTGTAAATACACTGCTGTTCTGTTACAGCAATACAACACTGTCAGTACAAAAAAAGACTCCAAAATAAAAGTGACATTCAGCTCTCACATTTGGACAAGGCCTGTTTGTACTGTGGTGTTCTATTTTCCATAGAGGATCAGGACAGAGAAGATGATCTAACAGGAAAAAAGAAATAGGGCAACAAAGAAGCACAAGTCCTTGCTCTTCTAACCAGGTAAGAAGTAACTAAAAGTGTGTAAAAATCTTATTGAGGGTGGAAAACTCACATATATAGGATGTAGTAACACCGAGTTTCCTTTCATACAAGAACAGATACAAAAGTTAAATAGAACAGAAGCATAAAGAGAAATAAGACTGTAATCACCAGCTAACTCACATTAATGTCTCTCTCATGGATCTCATCAACAATAACATGACTAATGCCACGGATCCCAGCCTCCACCTTTCTCAGAAGAACACCTTAAACAAACATAGGAGGTAAATGTCCATATACGTAAAAGGGCAATCTTCCCCCTTGCCGCTCCATCATGAACAGTTGTACTGGTTTAAAAATTAGTAAGTGTGCAAGCTACCCAGTACTTTTTACAACCCCATCTCTGATTGCTTTCATTTGTACAAGTGATGGCAAGAGTATGAAGTTTTATTATCAGAAAGACTCTCTTTGCTTTCCCACCCAATACTGCTTCCCCTTCTATCTTTTAAGGACATTCAATATACAGCAATTTTATCTCTTCAAGAAATTATTTCCATATGGCATTAGACCTGTTTTATCACATTTCCAAACAACCACCTTAATCTTTGGACAACAGCATGTCAGCTTCTATCAGAAACCCACAATTGTTCAATCTTTTAAACAAAGTTTCTAAAAATTTTAATCTAACCGTATTCCTGCTTTTGCTCCTACTCAAAGAATTCAAACCCATAAGTAATAAGCCCCAAACATAAACATAAACAAAACAACACAGACCTACAGTGCAGAAGAGCACACTGGCATGTGGCCGAGGAAGCACAGATTCAAATCGCACGCTATATCCACAGCTTTGCCCAGGTTGTTCCCCTCTCTCATACGCCACTCGCTCTGCGACAGAAACCGCACTAATCCTCCGAGGCTGAGGGATCAAAAAATTTTCACTGACTTAATGATGAGGATTTGTAAGTTTAATGGAACACCACTGAAAATAAGAAATTATAAACGCTACGTGTGTTCTTCTCTTTTTTTACAGAGTAGTTATCAAACAGTAATACCTGTAACAACAGGCTTTTTTTCTTCTGAAGTGGTTAACGCTGCACATAAGATTACAGAAGGATATAAGGATATATGGGAACTACCAAGTGGCATTTGCCAAACTGTTTCCCTTTGGTCTGCCAAAAAGTTTTCACCCGGGCAAAGTACAAGCCAGATTATCCCAACTGTAGATACATGAAAGAACAACACTCCAAATGAAAAATATACACTATACACGACAATGTGGTTTCTCCTACATGTAGGAATAAGGAGATATTTCTATGAGCAACATCCTGCAATGATCATCACATTTCTCAACACATCTTAATAGGTGATTTCTAGTATCTGAAAACTTAATTGGCTGCATCTGTAATGTATTCCTCACCTGTGTCACCACTATGTTGCACTCTGCAGCTCTGTTGGTTCTGATGTATTCATCCAGGATGTACTGTGGCACTTGTGTGGTTTTGCCACAACCAGTGGCACCACGAATTACAACAACAGAATTGTGATGGACTGCGTCTAGAATTTCACTTTCAAAATTCTTTACAGGTAAGTCTTCTCTCTCTTGTTGGATCTGGGAAAAAAAAAAAATTCAGCACATTTCCAAAAATCTAAAAAAAAAAACCAAACAAAACAAAACAAAAAAAAAATCCATACTTGGTCTCACTCTTTTACATAGGTTTCACTTAAACAAAGTGAAAGCTTTGAAAGAATAAATTACAGTTTGCATTTTTAACTTACACAGCACAACAGATCTCCGTATCTGCCCCAGCATAACATCAAGCACTTCTGAAAACTCTTGATGCCTATTACTACTGAAATCCAGTCTTTCACACTTTGTATATACTACATTCAACCTCTTCTGGAAAAAAGACTACTGCAAACATGCCATGTTACAGGAAGCACACTTACCCTTTGTAATTCTGGATCCTGCTCCAAACGGTACAGGAAATCACTTTTCAAATCCATGCTTATTTGCTCCGGAGTGAGCTATCAAGACAAGACATTGTTTGGAGGCTTACTGACCCCACTGCTTATCTATATAAGAACTTCAATATAAAATCAGTCACAGCAACATAACGACCTCAAACATGAGCAAAGGATCATTTCCTACATAATTCCCTAAAGTCAGTTCATCCTATGAGCTGTTTTATTTCATTCACTCCAGTGTGTTAAAATTAACAAGTCCTCACACAAGTGGCCATCCTCAAACAAGTTTCTCAGACAGATACAGAATTCTCAAAAAGAATGATTGCTTAAATTTAAAAACTTTAACTGCTTGAGAAAAACACTTCCACCCACAAAATAGTAGCTAAAATGTAAGCAGAGAAGGAAATGTATTAGCCAACACTTTTATTTTACCTAAGAAAGAATTCTAAAGAAATTCGAGTTTGTTACCAAAAGCTAATTGGTTTTACTGAAAATAAGTTAGCTGCACCATGACTAGCACATAGAAATCCAAATGAGATTTGAAGCGTGCTCAATTTGCAATGCCTGTAAACATATTATGCTCTAAACACCACCATTCTAATATACATCAGTTATATATTTTTCAACTCTATATATAATGATTAATGTTAACCTCGTATCATTTATGGAAAAAAAACCTGCAGTCAAAAGAAATATTACATTATTGCTTTGGTACTAAGCACTCTCCTTCCATGTTTTAGGAAACTCAAAGGTCCTGCCCTGGGCATCTTTTCTGACCAGGGTGTAACAGTAGCCAAATTAGGTATTGGAAGTGGGTGACTTAAACATGACTAGGGATGTTAAGGATAACAGGAAGGGATTCTGTGGGTACATTGCAAATAGAAGATAGGCTAGGGAAAACGTGGGCCTTCTTCAGAAGCTATTGGGAGAACTGGCTACACTGGATTTGGAGAAAGCTGAGGTTCTTAACTTCTTTGCCTCAGAGTTCACTGGAAAATGTTCTGACCATACCACCCAAGTCTCAGAAGTCAGATGCAGGGACAGTGAGAATGAAGACCCTGGGCCCACTGTAGGAGAGGATTTGGTTCGAGACCATCTTAGGAACCTGAACACATACAAGTCCATGAGACCTGATGAAATCCATCCATGGATCCTCAAGGAGCTGGCAAATGAAGTTGCTAAGCCACTGTCCATCATATTAGAAAAATCATGGCAGTCAGGTAAAGTGTCCGATGACTGGAAAAAGGGAAATATGACCCCCGTTTTCAAGAAGGGGAAGAAGGATGAGCTGGGGAACTACAGACCAGTCAGCCTCACCTCTGTGCCTGGCAAAATCTTGGAGCCGATTCTCCTGAAGGGCATGCTGAGGTACATGAAAAACAACAAGGTGCTTGGTGACAGCCAGCATGGCTTCACTAAGGGGAAATCCTGCCTGACCATTTGGTGGCCTTCTATGATGGGGCTATGGAATTGATGGACAGGGGTAGAGCAGTTGATACCATCTACATGGACTTGTGCAAAGCAATTGACACTGTCTCACATGACATCCTTGTCTCTAAGTTGGAGAGACATTGATTTGATAGGTGGACCACTCGGTGGATA
>JASSUY010009648.1:0-13616 GCA_032466535.1 Forpus xanthops | reverse complement strand
CAGAGGAGGGCCACGAGGATGATCAGGGGACTGGAGCACCTCCCCTATGAAGATAGGATGAGAAAGTTGGGGCTGTTTTATATGTCTTTATTATATTTGTTTGGATCTTGGTCTAATCTTACATATCACCAAAAAGAGCACCTAAATATACTTTATCATATATATATGCTATGAGGCATCCACAAAGCCTTCTCAGCCTGGAGAAGAGAAGACTGCATGGAGACCTACTAGGAGCCTTCCTGTATCTGAAGAGGGGCCTATAGAGATGCTGGGGAGGGACTCTTCATGAGGGAATGTAGTGATAGGACAGGGAGTAATGGGTTCAGACTTAAACAGGGAAAGTTTAGATTGAATCTGAGGAAGAAATTCATCACTGTAAGGGTGGTGAGGCACTGGAATGGTCTGCCCAGTGAAGCTGTGAGTGCTCCCTCCCTGGAGGTGTTCAAGCTCAGGCTGGACAGAGCCTTGGACGACATGGTTTAGTGGGAGGTGTTTCTGCCCATTGCAAGGAGATTGGAACTAGTTGATCTTAAGGTCCTTTCCAACCCTAACTATTCTATGATTCTATGATTTTATATATCACCATTACTATCCTATGATTCTGTGACTACCAGAAGAATCATCAGAACTGTTCTGACAAAGCTTTTTGCTTGTATAATCCTTGTATAAGCTTCCAATCAATATTAATGTATGAATCTTCACAGTAAGCCTTGAGGCAGATGCTTTCTAATGCAACTGAGAAAGTTGAGGTAGAGTTATCATATTGCCTGAAGCCAGATATGTAATTGTTGCATGTTGAAATCAGAGTTTTTATCTGTAGTGCTTCTAACAGCTTATTTACCCACAAATGGATTCTTCCATTCACACATATCCAAGAGTACAATCAAAGTACCATAATGCTCTGATCAGCCGCTTCTGTGATGTACAGGTATGGTGTTCAAGGGGGAGGAGAAAAGCCAAACAGATGCTAACCCTAGAAGATATGTCTCCTCAGACACAATATCCTCTTAGAACAGTTACGATTTACCAAAGTCAAAGCAGTTACTCTGGTAAAAAGTGAATGAAGGAACAAGGTCCCTGAATCATTGTGTGATCATTGGCTCATTTCTCATGAATAATGAAATAAATTTCTGATTGATAAATATAAGTTGGATAGATGTAAACTTCCTCTAAATGCTGAATTACTCTCATTACTTTTTATAAAGGACATGCCAGAAAATGAGATGAGAGAAAAAAATCAATAAGCAGAGAGAACTACTTTTCATTATATTATAGTTAATATTTAAGGCCTTATCCAAAGGCTACTAAATTCCAAATTCCACAAAATTCATTGGTTTATCTGGGCTTTAGCTCAGGTTTTTATTATAGTTAAAAGTGTAATTTTAAGGAAAACTTTCAGAGAAGCTTCTCTTTAAATGCTTATTGATCAAGACCCTCCTCAGGTATCAAAAGCTTGATCTGAATGCAGTATTTCTTACTTAAGACAGAAGAGCTTACTTAGTTAAACAGTTCATTGTTTCATGTTGGGAAAATACACAATAAACTGGTAACACAGTTTCAGCCCAAAAGAAACTTCCAGCATAAGCTACCCTATTGATTTAGACGGTGATCAAAGAGCACAAGATCGATATTATGACTATGTAATGGGTTGACCTTGGCTGGAAACCAGGTGCCCACCAAGCTGTTCTATTACTCCCCCTTAACTTGACAGGGAAGAAAAAAGTAACAATAGGCTTGTGGGTTGAGATAAGCACAGAGGGGAGATCACTCACCAATTGCCATCACAGGCAAAAGTGATTTAACTTGGGAAAATTAGTTTAATTTATTACCAATCAAATTGAAGTGGAGTAATCTTAAGACACCTTCCCCCTACCCCTCCCTTCTTCCTGGGTTTGACTTCTCAGTTCTTACCTTCTCTTCCCAGCAGCACAGGGGGACAGGAAATGGGGTTGTGGTCAGTTCATCCCATGTTGTTTCTGCTGCTCCTTCCTCCTCACAGAATCATAGAATAGTTTGGGTTGGAAAGGACCTTAAGATCATCTAGGTCCAATCCCTCTGGCATGGGCAGGGATACCTCTCACTAGACCAGGTCACTCAAAGCCCTGTCCAAATTGGCCTTCAACACGCTTCCCCTGTTTCAGTGTGGGGTCCCTCTGCTTTTTAACTATGTCATCCCAGAGGATCTGCCACCACCATTGGGCTCAGACTTGGCCAGCAGTGAGTCCATCTTGGAGCCAGCTGGCATTGGCTGTGTCAGACATGGGTGAAGCTTTTATCAGCTTCTCACAGAAGCCACTCTTGTAGCCCACCACTACCAAAATGCAAATCCAGCATAGTACAATGCTGAAAGGGCTGTAACTGCCCAAAGCAATACCTTTTTTGTCTATACACATAACTAACCCATTTTGGTATCTGACGCCACAGTAAATTCTCCAATGATATGATACTAGAGTTTTGCATGAAAAGTTATAAAGGAATACTGTAGCAACATTTGTTTTTTTAAATATCCTGGCAAGAGAACAATTTGGAGAAAAAGAAGTGGAAGGATTGCAATTTGAGTTCAGCAATACTTGGGAAGCTAGAGATTGATTATTTAAATAAATTGCAAAGGTTTCAAGTGGCCAAGAATCATGACCATCTCAAATTACTCCTCATTTTGTAAGAGAAGTCATCTTTTGCATTTTAATTAACTATTTACCATAACATTTCTTATGCTCCCCTCCCTTTAATAACTTAGCCCATTTTTCCCTCTGTAATACTGTATTTTTGCCTTCTTGCCAGTTCTATCTCTAGTTCACCTTTCTCTTCTCTGGATCCAGTCAGATATCTTATTCTTTCTCTTATTTCAGTACTGGAGTTCTGAAAATTATTCCATGGATAAGGATATTGAGTTTTATTGAGATATATTAGCAATTCAGAGCAGGTGGCTTTGAAATTTTAGCTCTGACCTAAAGCAGTCTGTGTATTATTTTATTATAACATGGGAAAAGCTTCTTTTAATATATATTTGACTTTTTTTGTGTACAACTCACTGTAAATTCACCTCAAATCAGATCTCAAAAGCTGATGAATTGTCAAATTAAATGTTGCAAGTTATTAGCAAAGGATTAAAAAAGAAAACAAAAAACATCATTGTGCCATTGTCTAAGTTTATGATATGTCTTGAATACTGAACAGAGTTATGGTCATCTTACCACAAAGACTTTAACAATATGAGGAAAATCACAGAGAATAGCAAAAAGGCAGATAAAGATGGAATGACTTACATATGTGGACAGACCAAAAAAAACATTGAGTGGAATAAGTAAGGAAAAATTGCAGAGGTTATGGTTGAAATTAATGAAATATAATTGAAAAGATGTACAGAGAATGAGTATTTACTTTCTTACAGTACAATAACTAGAAGCCATTGCAATCATAAGGTTACCAGGTTAAGCAAACAGATTAATTCAGTTGTGGAAGTCATTGATGCAGCACGTCTGGAGGTAAAAATGGATTTGAAAGGACACAAAAGTAGCTTATGGAACAAGACTATTACAGAATGCATTTTCACTTAACTGCTGTGACACAGGATAAGGGTTGACTTACAGAATTTGTTCTGTCTCTAATAAGACAATATTTCTTGCAGTACTTTAAATTTTCATTCCTAGTCCTCACTATTGGGACAAACCAAAAGCAGTTGCGGAACTGAATTAAGGTCAGTGACAAAAATAATGAGAGTGCAGTGATAACAGGAAAGAGAAATAGAAATGGCTTTTCAAAGGTATTTTTAATGCAGACCATCAGGGTTGGGGTTTTGTTTACATTTTGCTTTTTTAAAATTTATGTTTCTGAAGCATAAGCTCATTTAATCTTCAAAATCAAACCTAACACTGACTTTTTTAAGATAACTTTGGTTGTTTTCTGAGATCACCAAGTTCTCCAGCATTTTTCAGCACTGTGAATTGCATATTGATTTCTCTCTATTGTAGTAAGTTCACTCAAAGTGAAAATCACAATATCTGAAGCGGACCTATAAGGAAGCCAGAGAGGGACTCTTCATCAGGGATCGTAGTGATAGGACAGGGGCAATGGGTTGAAACTTAAACAGGGGAAGTTTAGGTTGGATGTAAGGAAGAAGTTCTTTACTATGAGGTGATGGAACAGGCTGCTCAAGGAAGTTGTGAATGCTCCATCTCTAGTGGTGTTCATGCCAGGTTGGACAGAATCTTGGGTGACATGGTTTAGTGTGAGGTGTCCTACACTAGATGATCTTAAGGTCCTTTCCAACCCTAACAATTCTATGATTCTACAGTCTCCAAGCATAATTCAGCATTTGTTGACTTTGATGGCAGCTAAATAAAGGTAGTTCAGTTACTTTAAGAAGAAATTCTCAGAGACATTATTTATAAGGCTGGTGGATAAAACTCCTTTTTTGCCTTAGAGTTAAAAAAAAAAAAAAAAAGACAAAAGATTTCTTTAAGCCAGATTATTTACCTGAACTATTACACTTGCAACATAAAGTTTTCTGTCTTTTCCTAAAGTCTTGTTTGAAAATTATCATAAATTTGTTAAGGTATTTGTTTGGCTAGAAGAAAGATCTTTCATATTCATCAATGCAGAAAAAAACCCCAACATGACCCATACTTTTTATGGGGTTCTTGGCTGTTGAGGGTTTTCCTCCCTTAAATAGCTATTACGAATGAGAAAACTGGGGTAGGGAGAGAAAGAGGGCAGAAGTTATGTTTCAAAACAGAGAAAAAAACAACCTGAGAATCTGCTCATTACCTAAAGCATTTCCTCCATTGTTGAAATAAAATAATCAAAACTAGTTTATTTTACAACCTTGAATAACCTGGTCCTTTGTCAGGTGTGTCTCTACTGCTAAATAAACTGATCAATTGCTTGAGAAGGCTTCTTGTTGCAGAGCATGTTGTTCTCCAAAATTGGAATTTTCATGCAGACTGCCTATTAAAGAACCCAGAAAATGTGAGCTGCCAGACTGTGTTGAGGAGTCATTTGCAGTGCATTAGTTACAGCAATCCAAATGCACAGGCATATTCTTACACTTCAGTAGCATAGGCAGTCACATTCCAGCAGCCAGAAGCTTCCCAGGTCATGCTTGTATTTATTATTTATCACAGAAGCAGCTTATACTTCAGTAGAGAAAGATATGGTAACAGAAACATGTTACAGTTAAAAATGTTTCATTACAGGCACATTAAGTTTTCTGAAGTAACATCATAAATAGTTCTAAAAGTTCTAGGATTTGGATGACAACTTTAGGCTGACGACCCTAGTCGTAAATCATCTGTGGGCTGGTCCTGTTCTGGTACCGGAAAGAATCCCTGTAAAAGGGCCATAAGATTGCAAGATAAAAAGATATGCTGATGAAAAATGATGGTTTATCATGCTCTTTCCTGAAGAAATCATTTCTTTTTTTGCTTTGTGGTACTAAAACCTTAGCAGAGTACACTGTTTTGTTTTCCTTCAAATATGCGTTTTCAGTTCTTACTTTGAACTCTGGCTAAAAGAAACTTGAAGTAACATGCATCACTGATGTAGGCTACATCTGCTTTTATTTTTCTGAAACCTGTGAAATGAGACAACATTTTCTGGTGCACTTGGAATGGAAAATTAGAACTTTGCTCCTCACTATTTATCTTTTTTCTTCATATGTCTTTCTAAACAATATTATTAATTAGCTATTTCATGAGTCCCTTGGGAATTTCGATTAAGCCAACCACTTATGCAAAAAACAATCTTTCAATGTCAGGCTTTGTTAATCTTCCAAATCCAATTTCCATTTCTCACATTCTAGGTTTATTGATTATACTTCAGAATTCTCAGATCATCTGTCTGGCTTACTGAATTAATCTGTGTCTAATAACTTAATTGTCTTGAAAAACAGATGTGGTACTTCCACTGAACACTAAAATTTCGTTACAGATATCTAAGGAAATGACAGCACACACACACATAATTATTTTAAAGCATTTAATTACCTGAACTTTCGCACTGAACTGAAGTGAGATGTGAGTATGAAGGGATGAAAAGGTAAACAGACTGCATCATGTAACTGAACCAAGATTTGCCCCAGTGAAATGACAATTTTGGTCAGATTTTGAGGTGAGCAGCAGATACTTTCTTACGAAGAAACTTTGCCATAGCCCTAAGTTAAGATGCTGTCATACTTGGCATTTGGCAGCTCCAGCAAAGATATTTTTTCCTCTGAAAAAACATTTAAATGGATAAGAAAGGCAGAAGTACTGACAAAAAGAGAGGGGAAAATGGCTTGTCTGCAGTTGTATAGGCAAAAATATTAGAATAGGAATAATTTTCTGTTTATTAGGAAGGGGTGAAGAGATAAGTGAGCTCACTTTTCACAGGAATTATCTAAACGGCAATGTTGCAGTCCTGTTTCTAGGTATCTTTTGAATGAGTGTGTGCAAACAGGAGCACAAGACCAAACAATACAAAACGCTAAATAGTAAACAAGAGTACATAATCAATTCTTCCAGTCAGAAAGAGGTCGGTGCTTGTAACCCTATTCAATAATTCACAAATCAATTAAAATAACATTGTTGTTCTCTCTTTCTACTTAGGCATAACAATATGTAAAGGTCACCTACCATCTAGTTAGGGAGAAAGTGGCAATTAACATAGTGTAAAATCAGAATATTCCTTTTCCGTTACATAATGTGAGTATGACATGACTTCCTGCTAAGATGGAGTCTTCAGTAATAGGAGGGCTGAGTTTTTACCTCACAGAGAAGTTAAGAATTTCTAAAATATTTTGCTGACTTTAGAAATCTTGTAATTTTGTGCTTAAATAAAGGGAGCTGAAGATATCAGAGGTGATTGGAAGCCTGATTTCTGTTATATCAAATGCCAGCAAAAATACCTCTAGGTATATTTCTGAATACAAAAGGAGGTGTTTTTTTCTATTTGGTTCAAGAGGCTCTTTTTTCCGTTTGGCTCACTTACGCACTTTTAAATGGACATTCCTGTCAGCACTTTGCTAGGATTTCCAGGTGTGACTAAAGCATTGCTTCTAAACTGGGGAATCTCTCTTCTTACTGTTTTTTCTTCTCTTTTCTCACTCCCCAATTAATATCTCTTAGTGAAATTTTTCTTGATGGTGTTACCTCCAGAAGACAGTGAAGAATGAGAAAGCTGAATGCAGAGTACAAGACATGTCTTGCTGTGGAGCGTGCAGCTGCCTTTAAATTAATAAATCGTCGCAGCAGACTTGAGACAGCCTTGGGCTAGCATGACTGCACTGCATTCAGATGAGAGCCAGTAAGTCAGGGTAGTGTTGAGCTGCACCTTTTGTGCTTGCTGGCTTGGATTCTTGACATCGCTACATTATGCTGCCTCAAACTGTGTTGCTGCGTTCCATTTCCCAGTGCTCATTTTGAGTTTTTCAGCAGTTTCTGACAAGTTTATGCCAAAAATTCAATGGCTTTTTGTGGCTCCAGAAAAATCTCAAAAAAAATAATGAAAGGAAGAACCATTTTGGCTTTTTCTCGTTATAAAAGTTCTTTTCCACAAACCATAATAGTAATGTTTACACTTCGAAATATAGTGCATTTGTTAATGCTGCATCAGAAGCAAGGGAAATTTGATCTTTGCTTCCTGTCGTTCAGGTACTTGTCAGTTTCAGTCTTCCATCTTTCCTAGCTTCCTAGTTTCATTTTACTACCACAAAGTGTTTTGAAAGCTGTTAACCAATTTGTATTGATATGTCTGGCCTCAAAAATACTAAGTTCCTTATTGTTTTAAGGAAATGAGGGAGTGAAAATAAAGGGTGCTATTTATTAATCCTGCTGGCAAGGGAAACACTTGAGGCATGACCTCAGCGTTATCAGCTGATGCCGAGGAATCCATGTGGGCAAATTTGTACAAAAGGCTAAAAAAAACTTGACTTCAGATTCTAGTAGAAAGTCTTTAGATCTCAGTCATCCCCTTGGAACTGCAAAATGTTTGGGATTTTTTTTTTTTTTAAATCCCTATTGAATGTGTCCTGGGCATAAACTGCAATTTAGACCTTTTTTTCTCCTTGCTGTAAGGTGGCAGATATGCAAAGATTCACATGTCCAGCAAGAGTCTTTTCCTTGTTTTTTTATGAGATTTCTTTCAAAAGAAAATTATCAAGCGCTTTCTATATAAATTCACATCCTTTTCCGAATACAATAGGATACAGAGCATTTTTGTCAAGTTAACATTTCACTGAAAACAGAGCTTAGAAACACTAAACTCTGTTGAAAATCTAATGTTATGTTTGTCTTTTTCTTTTCCACTGACAGATTTTAAAAATGTTAAGCATTACTGTCATTCTCATGTTAACATATGAAGTGTGAAAATTAATTTTACTTGCAAATTGAAAGATTTGGTTTGGGAGTAGGAATCATCACTCCTTCAGGGAGACAAAAAAAAAAAGGAAAAAAAAGAAGAAAAGTCCATATCATCTCCAAGCCTGCAGGAAGAAGTCGCATAGACCTTGTTTGGAAAAACTCATCTGTAAATTAGCAGAAAAGGAAGTACAAGATGAATCCTATGAACCATGCAGCTGAAGTCAGTGAAGTAGAGCAAAATGTATTTCCTCTAAAAAATATTCCTCTTCTAGAAAGAGATTAATGGCTCTATTAAAGTACATTGTTAAAGCAAAAATAATCTTAACACTGTAAACTATGTGGGGTCAAGATCACCTTTCTATTCTGCATTTTTATAGTACCTAATAGAGTCTGCAACAAGATTAGGAGTACAATAAAAAGCTCTAACAAGCCATCTAATATGTGTGCAGTGTTGCAAGTTGTTGGAAAGTCCACCTCTTAGTAGATTATATGGAAGAAAACATACAGACAAGATGACAGACATTAGTAAGGCAAAGAGGAGACTCTGAGGAATGAATGTAAAAGCTGTTTAGACCATTTTCTCTAAACTTTAAAGAGAGTGTAAATGGTTAAAATGCATACAACAGGAAAAACTCACGTCTTTTAAAGAGATTAATATATGGTGATGAGGGGCTCAGACGAACTTTCACCAAAAGCATGAGGTTATCTTTATTATATTTGTTTGGATCTTGGTCTAATCTTACATATCTCCAAAAAGAGCAGCTAAATATACTTTATCATATATATATGCTATGAGGTCTCCACAGAGCCTTCTCAGCCTGGAGAAAAGAAGGCTCTGTGGAGACCTCATAGCAGCCTTCCAGTATCTGAAGGGGGCCTGTAGGGATGCTGGGCAGGAACTCTTCATGAGGGACTGTAGTGATAGGGCAAAGAGTAACGGGTTAAAACTTAAACAGAGGAAGTTTAGATTGGATCTGAGGAAGAAATTATTTCCTGTAAGGGTGGTGAGGCACTGGAATGGGTTGCCCAAGGAAGTTGTGAATGCTTCATCCCTGGAGGTATTCAAGGACAGGTTGGACATAGCCTTGGGTGGCATGGTTTAGTGGGAGGTGTCCCTGCCCCTGGCAGGGAGGTTGGAACTAGATGATCTTAAGGTCCTTTCCAACCCTAACTATTCTATGATTCTACGATATCCCAAATAAACTAAGTGTCTATGACTGAAGTTGTATTATTCTCCTGAATCAAAATCCTTAGGCTGAGGAATCCTGCCATCACCATAATTCATGATGGATTGATGGATGCATCATTTAGCCTATTGCTGCCCTATTTCACCACTGGCCCACCAGCACAGGGAGACCTAACTTTATTATTAAAAAAAAAAACTCCTTCTATTTTTTTTTTTTTTTTTTTTTTTGTCAGATGGCCTGTTTATTTCACAATAACCGCAACTTAGACTGGTCTCAGTGGCAATCCTGGCTGCTCAGCAGTTCTGAAAATTAACCAAGTGCTTTTATCCTCTTTTTATATCTGTACAAATAAAAGTTAAATATTTTGCTATGAATAAAAACATGATAGTAAGAATAAAAGCTTTATTGATCATTGTAAGAGCATTAAAAAAGGCTTTGCAGAGTCACTGAGTTCAGTTATGATGTCTAAAAGTAAACAACAATAAAGATCTTTGAATTAAATGTTAAGAGCATTACTGAAATACAGAACTATTTGATTAGTTAGGTACATCCAATCATGAAAAGCAGAAGGCAACAGTAGGCAGAAGTATCAAAATGGTCACAAAGGTAAAGGACATGAATACATATTCATATATATATTTAATATTATATAAAAGCTAATGGACCTGGACATAATCGTGCTGCATAGCATTACTTATAGAATGACAGACACAGTATATATTCATCAGGCTCATAAACTCACAGGCAGGCTAATAATTTGTTACCAATCAGATTTTTTTTTTTACAAAACTGATTAGAAGACTTAATCAGGGATTGACCAGGTGGAGTATTTTTTGTACATTACAAAACCCAAAAGTTTGCCAGAAGAAACTACAGCTGAAACAGGCACAGAAGATTTATGTTGGGAGGGAATTCAGATTGACATGGACATAAATGAGTTCATGAGAGTAGATGTCCCTGTCGTGGTAGGTGAACCTAGATGATCTTTAAGGTCCAAACCATTCTATGATCCCATGAATAGAATCCAAAATTCCTGACTTCTCCCTTCAACGTGCTGTCCACTAAATTGCATTAGTATAATTGCACAAGACTTAGGTCTTGAGCTTTCTGCTATTTCAGCTCTTTGTCCAGTGTAATAGTTACAACCTTTTTTAAAGTACTTGAAGTCAAAACGCTATTTGTTTGGGCTCTTCATAGAGTGAAAAGTAGCTGTTAAAAAAAAAAAAACAAAAAAAAAACCAGAAAATGAAAAAAATAGTACAGTTCACGAAGTAACAGGAGACATCAGACACACCAAAAGTATATTTTTGTCAATCTGATAGAATACACTAATCTTTTGCAACCAGAAGAGTTTTTCTACTAATAATTGAGATCTTGATTAACTAGCTTTTATCAAGTGTATTCAAGGTAGAGTACAGTTGTCGTGCCGCAAGCTCCTAATGCACATGGAAATCTCAAGATGAATTTCCACATGCAGAGGTTTGTTTGAGAACATGGGGTATAATCTAATCTGCTATTTTAAATTTAATTTAAAGAATGGCTTTTTTACACTTATGCTGTGTCCCTGCCATGGTTGCATGCTGAGAGTATTGCACATCACATTAGATTAAGGTCAATTAGCAGTGTTATAAAGGTTTTTTTTTTTTTTTTTCTTCTGTCTCTATCTTTTAAAATGAAGCATCACTGCAATTTTGTGATTAAAACCCTGTGTCTCGAAGCGTATCAGATAAGAGACCTTAGCTGGCCTACAGCTGTGATTAAAGCTGTGTTGTTTTCTTTTTTGACTAAAGGTCATGAGGAATCAGAACTTCACTGACCCTTTAATCAGAACTGATTAAGAAGTGGTGGTTTGCGCTCTGGTATTCCATTACCTTCCATGTTGAGCTTATAATAAGGAGATACTGCTCTGTCAGCAGCCCTAGGAAAATTGAACCTTTGAAAGACTTTGTGGAAAACAAACTGATAGGAGATTTTGAGTACTTTATCTTGCTCTTAAACAATCTGAGAGAAGACTGTTTTAGAAAGTCTTAGAATCCTATTGATGGAGTGATGAATATTTCCAAGACAATTTATGTCTTAAACATAAGCACCTGGGAGGTTGTAAAATTCTCAAGGCATTTCGTGCGGCTAGCAGAACTCTCTCTGCACAGGTGGAAGAGGGGACCAATGGTAATAGGTTATACTATTCTACAAGTAGTTTTAAGGGACAATGTAAAGAATGGAAAATACTGACAAACAAGTGATGACAAAGAAATACCCACTTCATCAGTTCATATCTCACATATCTTCATATGTCTGCTGCCTCTTGGATGAAAGGCTACTAAAATCTCAGCTGGATTGCCCCCTTATCTGATTGGTGAGCAGATTTATGGAGATGCTTGATAATTTGGCCATGAAGTCAGTTATTAGGGAATGTACAGATCACAGGAAATGTTTCAAATTATCTGGAAAATCCTTCCCTATGTTTTTTTCAGTTTTGTAGCAGAAGCTGTTTCTTCTAATTATTGAATACTTCCTGGAGTCCTCCTCTGTTTTCTACCAGAACAGCAACATGAGAGTTTGAACACTTCTGCATCTGAATGCCATTTTTCTTACTTTCTGAACTTTGGTTTGGGCACTGGGAGAGCATCAATTGCGAACAAAGAACACCTTTGCCCATGTTAGTGTGTGTGTATATGAGTGCATGTATGTATGTACATATTATATATGTATGCATTAGTGATTTAAGTCTGGCTCTGCTCTGTAAATATTACAGCTCAGAATACCAGGTAAAAAAATTATAGGGTTTAGGCTGTTCTTGTGATCAAATCAGTCACCATCATTAGGCAAATGAATGGAGTAGAAAAATTTCCATCAGCTTTATTTAGGGTAGGCCAATGATTATCTGACAGTGTGTCAAAAGAAGCAAAGAAATATGCACTTTTAATGGTCTTTATTATCTTCTATCGGACAGTCGTAAGAGGACAATTTTCATAATATACATATTCCAGGGCTATCTCATCTTGCTTTAAATGTCATACAGGCTTGGGTATGTGTTATTAAGCTTAATAATGCATATTATAGCCAGTGATGTTAATAATCTTAATGTACTGGGCAATATTTCTGCAGATTAGTAAACCTAGGATTTAAGAGTTTACAGTTCAAATAGAACAGACAATGAGCCAGAAATAGTCTATGAAAGCATTAGGATGAATAGGACCACCAAAGAATGACTTGGGCAGCTATTCTGCGTAACAGTGTGTTGGCCTGGAAAATATGAGATCTAATTATGGTAGCCATGCAGCTGGAATAATGCAAAGCTGGTGACTGTGGCCAAAATGTGGCGAGAGAGTAAATTAAGAAGTGGAATGTCTGTAGACAATTAGGGGACTAATGAGAGTCTATGAAAGGGGTTTTTGGTCTTTAAAAGGCAAACATACAGATTAGAAAATGACAACATTTGAAAAATTACAAGAGCACCTGAACACTTACTGCACATAATGGCTGGGTCTTGCATGCATGGTCAGTGTGCAAGTAAAGTGATTTAGAAGTGCATATTGCATCCTAAGACTCAGGGTGGAAGACGATAACCAGCTATAATGCACACTGCATGATGAAGTCATTCTAGAAATAAAAAGTGCAGCTTGTATTCTTTGTTTTATACTGATGCTTCACCCACTATGACCTTTGTCACCCCTGTGTGACCCTTTATAATGTTATAATGTTGGGTTTGGTATGCACTGTGCAGTCCTGAACAGAGAAATAGGGATGAGAAATACAGCAATGCACAGAGGTGTGCATCAGGACAAGGCTGAGTGTGTAATGCTATAAGAGGAGTTCAAAATAAGCTCTAGAAAACCAACCAAAAATCCATACAAGAGAAACACAGACTAAATAAAATTGCTCTTAGATGGGTGAATGTTATACAATTAAATTGCTATATGTCAAGTGTAGGTATCCATAGCTAATTCTCAATGGCTATATGGGACCCACAGGGATGAGAAAAAGACAAGCATGACAGTGTCTTTTAAAGTTCTTCAGAATGCGTTCCAGGTAACAGTGTTGACTCTTCCTTTGTTTACATCTGATTTTATCTTCATGTATTTCTGTTGAC
>JASSUY010009647.1:0-20365 GCA_032466535.1 Forpus xanthops | reverse complement strand
CTGCCCATGGCAGGGGGGTTGGAACTAGATGATCTTGAGGTCCTTTCCAACCCTAACTATTCTATGATTCTGTGATTTTTCTTTTTGGAGTCTTCAAAGGATAAGAAGCCTATCCAAAGAATATATTAAATAATTATAGAAAGCAGGCTACTATTTAAATACATTAAATATATATATATATACAACACATACAAGACTGAAACATTTGAAAATGTAATCATTGAGTTTAACAAAGTTGTCAGAAGATCCTAGCATAGCTAATTCTTACACTGGCAAAATTTAAGCAAAAGTACAGAAATATCAACTACAGACCCATTGAGTGAGTTTTATACAGGTTTATCCTGAAATAAATTTTATTTAATATTACTCCCACCCTTTTTGACCTGAACATATGTAGGTATATGGCCTATTTGTATTACATTACTCCACCAGGTTTGTGATTTATAATATGTAATACTGCAGCAATAATTTCTTCATATTAAATTTTAACTGAAAAGAATTAGAGAGATGTATTTTGCTGGGGTCTAAATTTCACCTGTCACAATCTAAAATATTATACAAAGTAATCTGGTATCAAACTTCATACGAGGAATTTTAAAATAAAAAAAAAAGTGGAAATAAATGCAACTCTGTTGTAAGTATTCATATGCATAAAACCTCTAATGGAGCATGGAGTGCTCCTTAACATTTTATGCATCAATCAGTAATCTACTTTTATATCTTATTCAATCATAAGATAACATTTCAAACTGGCCTATGATGAAGAAACAGTAACATAGACCCCTTAACTATGACAAGATATAATAAAAGGAATAATGATTTCTTGAAAATGACCACTGTGAGAGAGTAAAACAATACTAGAAAAGGACGGACTTAAGAGCAAAATATCTTAACAAACCATTGTACAAGTAAATTTTGTTCCTCGAATTTCACACTAAGGTGAAAAACAAAGATCAGTGAGGGATACTAACTGGTGTTGCTTGTGTTACTTTACCAGAAGACTTAAGAGCTCAGCCCTTAATGTTAGCTATGTCTACATTTGGAAATGTAAATCAAAAGAATCTGATTTCAAAAAATGCAGAGCATCAGCACTTCCCCATGAGGTCAATAAACATAATAGGTGTCTAAACTGTCAATTGAAAGAGGATAAAAAAATGGAAAAAAGCATACCATTGATTTGTCATGTGTCTTAAAAGCACTCATGCTTAGATAATTTTACCCATTGCTTTCAAAGCTGATTAAACATAATATGTTTGTTACTTTCTCCTTTTATTTTACAGAACCTAAAGGGTTGTTGAATCTAGCTTTCTGGACAGGAGAAGAAAACCTTTGAAATAGGCATTTCTTAAGAGCAGAAATGTCAAGTACAACTATATCAAATTCAGAAAACACTCATTTCAAAGCACTTATTCCAGACTAAGTCCTCAATTCTGACCCATAGTTTGGGCAGCTACTTCATTTACTGTCATCACTGTCTTCCATGATCATTTAAGGAAACCCATTTTCTCACTTATTATAAAACATATAATCTAAAATTAATTTATTTATACCTTTTCTAAATTGAAAACTTTCCACTTTCTATAAGGACTTCAGATAAGCAGTATGTCTAAATGTATTTTTTTTTCTCTCTCTCACATATTTAAAATGGATTTTTTGCTGCTTTACTGTTTGTGCTCAGAAAGGTCATTTCTAAAAACCCCCCAAACTGACTATACACAACCCAATAAAGCTAATGAAACAAAAAGCACTCTCGAGGTACAAAGAAAAGAAACAAGAAAACAAAATGTCTCACTAGCTTTCAGTAACACTAATCAAAGACGTTACTTGTGTTTTGTATAAAACTTTTAAATATTTAAAACAGGTTTTCAAGCTAATTGCCTACACATGCACCGCAAGTAAAAATAGATGGCTCTCTAAATCAAAACCAGAGAATAATCTGTTGGCATCTGTATTCAGAAATTAATGGAGAAAATCACAAAATACACGGTAAGTTGTTTGAACTGCCCATTATTACTGTATAAGTTTTCCTGCTTGTACTATATAACCCATCTTTGGGTTCCTTGGTGAAAAGGGTTTGCCCTGCACTGCCACAGATACATCTCCACACCATCCCCAACTTTCAGTGAAGCCCTAGCAGGATATTCTTTCCACATGCTGAAAATTATTCTTAAATTATCTATGTCAATAAAATGTTATGCCTGGTAAAATAACAATTAGTTTTGTGTTTACAGTTGGTTTCAGCTCATTCCTGGGTTTCTCAGAAGTGCCCACTGAATTTGAGCTCTGGCCAGAAACCAAGGGAGGAGGAAAGAATACAATGTAACAAAACTGTTTACACTGCAGGGGGGGTTTGCCCTAACTATCACAAAAGGATGAATGAAGATCTGTATTCTTTACTTAAAGCACTTAAATCTTGTGGGTTTTTTGCTGTTTTTTTTGTTTTTTTTTTTTTTTTTTTTTTGGGTTGGTTGTTTTTTTTTTTTCCCCAGATGATTGTCTCATACAGTTCTCTTAGCATCTTTTCAAGGATGCCCTGTATGAATCTAGAGTAGAAGAAGGTGCTACACAGTAAGGACCTCAGCAGGAACCAGATCACAGCTCCACTTTCTTTCTTCTTTTCCAATGCCTACCCTACTATCTTAACAGGGCAATAATTAGAATTTCTGAATGTTTGCACAGTATGGAAGTAATTTCATAAATAAGAGTTGAATTATTTCATAAATAATAATGGCTAAAAGTGTGGAAATAAGTATAAAAATCCCTGAATTACAATTTCCAGGTATGTTACAAAATGTTTCCTTACTTTTACGGCAAGACATTCTTTGTAAAACCATATAATTCCCATAAATACAGTTTACTCCCATTATCCTTTTAAAGGCCTACAATTTTTTTAAAAAGCCATTATCTCTTTATCTCTTGTACTCAAATAGGTTT
This sequence comes from Forpus xanthops, assembly GCA_032466535.1. NCBI lineage: Eukaryota > Metazoa > Chordata > Aves > Psittaciformes > Psittacidae > Forpus > Forpus xanthops. The sequence goes on along the minus strand of JASSUY010009647.1, from coordinate 17,431 downwards.
TAGCAAAGAGCTCTCAGGACTAAATGGAAGTCATATCAAAAGCCATTATCTTTCTGTTCTGAATTTGACACTTTCTGATTTCTTTAGATGTAACCTCATCTTATTCATTAAATTCCAGAACAGACATTTCTAACTCCATCAGTCACTATTTCATCAAGACGATAATTAGCTTATTCTCTAAGATATTTTCAATATTATTTTAAATCCTCTTTGTTCCTGCTATTTCAGTTTTCCTCAATGGATTGGCCTACGTTCTCCAACAGCGTACACACTGGAAGTCCATTTGGACACCTTTCATGTGGAACTACTCTTGAGAAGGCAGCCAGCCAGTTTTTCTACTCCCTCTTATTCTAGCCCATCTTAAAAATAATACAGTAATCCAAGCTGAAGTCTGAGGGACAGCAGTGCTAATGCATGGAAGACATCATGCCAGCTAACGCGCATTATCTGCAGATACATTATACACCACACTTGATTGGAGAGTAATGACAAATGCATGTGATGGAGAAACCCTGAATGCTTCTCTAGTCTGGTATTAGGCCAAGTCTTCCTGGAGTTGACCTTAGCAATGTTAGGTACTCCTATCTGCATCCCTGGCTAAAAATGTTTAGGAACCCACAAGGAAAATGATCTTCTCAAGTCATCTTCCTGCTTTCCACCTCTTCCTGCTTTCCACCACTTTGCTTTGCCTCCTGCTTTAGATATGTCCCTCTGAAGATCCTATTTTCTTACATCTCAAGTAATAGATGTTTGTCTGTAAGCGGTGTACCTTTGCTGTTCACTGCAACTTTTTTTAAGTAGAGCACTAATAAATATAAGTGCAGATCCTATTGCAGAATCTTATGACATCCCACTGTTAATCTCTGACACAATTACAATGAACTATGAAGTCTACTCCATTTTCCATCTTCCTAGACCTTTCTTAGCAGCCTTTTAAAGCACAAGTATTTTATTTCTTTAATTACCTTTTTCAAGGAATAGTTTCAAAGAAAATAAATGACAATCTGCACTTCTTTATTCGTGTTTCACTAAGGTGTTCAAAGAACTCTTAGTACAATGCTAAAATGCTCTTTCCTTCCCTTCCTCCATAGCAAATCTTAAAACTTCCCAGTTTTTAGATGTGTTCAAATATAGAATATTGCAGTTTGAAGCACCAGTGCTTATAAATTGCCTTTGTTTCTTAAAGACATCTAGAATATAACAAACTTGAAAGTATTTTAAATTAATAATACTTAACAAAATCCAAAAGCATTTTTATGCATTTTAAGATTGCAAAATTAAGAAAACAGTTACTAGAGCAGAATCGACTTTTGATAATTTGTAGCTTAATGCATTTTAGTGTGTGTTCTTAAATACACTTATAAATGGAGTGTACAGATGATAATTTAGGTATTTTTTTGCTTGATCTGAAAAAATGCGTACAGTATCACAAATTTATGTCTTCTGTACTTATTTTCTTTAAAGACTAGTACTTTGCTGTATTATTATCAGTAACTCACAGCAGCAGTTTTGGATCATGACTATGACAGTTTGAGTACTGCAACGTCCCTGGTAGGGTCGGAAGTACTGCTACCCAAGAGCAATCTGGAATGTGATTTTATTAGTTATCATTATGAAAAAAAAGAGATATTTTTTGCCATCACTTGTAAAATACAAACCTGCTTCCAGCTGTTATCCAAGCAGCTACCTTAAAAAATAAGATTTAAAATTTTCAGGTTTGTATCTCCTCAAATCTAACAATTTTCCCTCTTTCAAAAGTATTTGGGGGGGGGAAAGAAATAGTTTCTTTACTAATTCTATGATATTTTAACCCACCTGTAGCCGTACACTTATGAGGATGTTTTGTTGACTTTATTTTAAGAAGATGATTTGATCAAGGCAGATCTTCTCTGAACCATATTATGAACATTTTGGTCTGGTTTTTATGGAATTTTGTATCAAACTATTAGGATTAATCTTCTTTTCAAGAAAACACAGATTCATAATGACAGTTTCCTCAGCAAACATGCACTCCATTCACTTCAAAGCCTTAACAGAGATGGGAGATGTAAGTTTTTTAAGAATTGAGACAGCAAGTGACCATAAAAGTTGCTGGTTACTCTGCCAGGCACAACTGAAAAAGGCATTGCATGAACATTTCTGATTGCGCTTCACATTTCTACTGAGTTACCGAAAGCTGTCCTGAAATTCTACAATTTTGACAAGGGTGGAAGTAAAAACAAATGTAGCTCAAAGTTTTTATTCTATTGCTCAGTCTGATTTTCAGCACATTTTCTCTGCATAGATGTATGCAAAATAGGATGAAGCAAGCCCTGTAAACAGGGCCTTTGCTTCATAGCACTTCATCTTCCCTAAGTTTCACAGCAGGTATAAGAAATGTGTCCTCAGATATTACTTTTGTCTCATGTTGGTACAAGTACTGTGGGAGAACATAATGGCTGATCATTACTGACCTCACCAGAGCAGTCAAGTCAGATTTGTACTCCAAGATCCTCAGTCTGTATAGACTAATACAACATTAGAAGAACTGCACATCCAAGAGCTTTATGTTTACCAGTGGACCTGCAGGTGTAATATAAATATCAGTGAAAATAACATGAGTTTTTCTATCAACTTAGGTTTGAGGATTTCCTATGCAAGTGGAGTATTTTTTGAGAACTTTCTTGCCTAGTTTGGGGTTTTCTGTTTGTTTTGTTGGGGGTTTGCATGTGTGTTTTGTTCTATTTTAATATATTTTATCCAGTTTTCATTAAAGGTTTTTCAGGGACAGAATTAAAACAAGGAAAAAGCATGTTTCTGTCCCTCTCCCCAGGGACACATCCTCTCCCTCACTGTCACTTCTAGAAGGTTGATAAAAATAAGCCTGTTCTTGAAGGAGCAGTTGGTTAGGCCATATTATAACCTGTGGTTTGGGGCCAGGGAAGCAGGGGAAAGGAATGGTACTACTCTTTTCTAAGTAGTTACCTTTTATACCAGCTTAGCTTTATCAAAAATCTACACCGCACAGCATCCAACTGGGCATCTCTGTTCTAAGCATTGGAGGAAGGCAGAAAAAAAGAATAAACCAGTCACTTATGCCTTATGCTCTTAGGATACAGCTTTGGAACTCAAGCAAACCCTGCATTTAAATACTGATTCATAATTATGATAATCTATTGACATAAACCAATATGGCCCTGAATATGAGAGACTTTCATAAGAAGTTGTCAACTCTCAAGCACCCTGTAAAGTAACAATAATCTGTACCAAGAGCTGCACAAGCAATGGGGGAGGGCAAGACAAAACCCAGAACAGTGTGGGATAACAGATCAATTTTCCACACAATAGAGACCATCCAGTCTACCATATTTCTAAACACTTTTGTATTTATATTAACCCAGAAAATATATATAAATAAGAATTTGGCAAGAATTCTGAGTATTATTTCAGTTATATAAGCTGAAGAACTTGAAAATGACATAGTAACACATGGAAGAATTGCTAGTAGGTTTAAAATGTTGCAATACAGTGCATTAGAGAAGTAATAATGTGAACTTTTAAGGAATAAAATCTAAATGAAATGCAACTTCTGAAGAAAAAGAACATAAAGGTGTCTTTAAGATTGATTAGATGAAAACTGTTTTTACTCTTAGTGATTTGCTAAATGCATACACAATAAAAGATACAAAATTACACACTGCTGCATTTGACAAAGAAGTTTAACCAGTAATTTCAGAAGTTAGACAGGCTTTATAAAGGACTTTAACCCATTTCATAGGCTTTTGTTTGCACTAATAAAATACTTGGTTGCTTTCCAGATCACTCAGCAGAGATCAAGCCACCATCCAAGTGCAACTTATAAACACACTGAAAAAGGAAGTTCTTGTCTTCTTTTTTTTGGAATCACATTTTACTACTCAACCAAAACAAAAACAAACGAAAGAAGAGCTCAAAGCTGCTTCTGTCCTTCCTGGATGCTAAAAAGAAATCCAAAAAACTTCAACTTTCCTTTAGTTGTACTGTCCACTCTAATTTACACAGCAATGAACTTCTACAGCTCTCCTCTTGATATTGCTTTTTGAGAAGGTTATAGGCATATAGCTTGTGGTCCACTTGGACAATTAATGTGGTTCATGCCCCAATGTACCATTGTCAACTGCTATGCTCTTCCCATGAGATTCGAGAGTGGCCTAATGAGCTGCACTGGTGATAGTGAACTGCTCCTCAATGTAAAGCCCAATCCCAGACATGTAAAGATTTCGGAAAAAAAATAACTGGGAGAACTTGGGAGGGAAATGAGTGCGCTCCCCTCACCCTAGGGAACAGGGAGCCACTAAACTCCATCCAGCTTGGCTTGGTATTGTACTGAAAATGCACATTTCTCTCAGTTCCACTTGCCTCCATAAGCACTTGTACACTTGCTTGGTTCCTGTTGAGGCTAAAGCTATCAGACACTTAACCAAACAACAGATATTATTTTCCCTAGGTGTTACAGTGGATTTTTCATTTTCTGAATCTGTGGGTTTTAATCTCATAAGCTGCTTTAGGTAAGGGAGAGAACAGGTAAGAAACAGACCTTAAGTTGACTCTTTTTTTTTTTTTTGATGCTTGGCTTTTCTTTTGGCTCTAATACCATTGTTTTGTGATAACAGCAGCACCATTATCCAATTGAAAAAGCAGCAGACACCTTGTAGGGTGAGATAATGCAATCATCTTTGTATTCTCAGACAGCCTGCTACTCCTGCGAGTTATTAATCTGAATTAATACATGCAAGAAGGGAGATGCTAATGCCACTGTGCACACTGGTGGTGCTTGTCTGCCTAACAAGTGATGTAATTCATTGCATTTCTTGTGTTTCTTTTCTTCCTGTATGCCAGCCACCAGCCTGCCTTATTCTAATTATAACATATGCAGCTAGATGTGCTCTTCAAGCTCATTTTATACTTTAAGCTTCGCATGTCTTCCTGCCCAAAAATATCCCTGTTTGTGGCATTTATTCTCAATTGCATCCACATGTCGGACATCGTTAGCTGAACAGAAACGGTAGCTAGGAATAGCAATAGACACTGTAGAAACTGTATAGGGTGACCCAGAAAACAAACAAAAAACCTAGAATTTGCCAAGCAGTGGCACCTGGTTTATGGTCAAGCTTTGCAGAATGTGAACAATCAGCACAGGCATTTAGTCTATTCTAAAATGGCAAGAGAGCTCTCTAGCCCTGGGTGATTGACAGATGAGATTCCCTTTACAGTTTCGCTTGTGCACTCTATTAAATAGAAGTTCCCAATATATTAAGAGTTTACTATGCCTAAAACATTTGCAATAAAATTTCAAAGCTATTTTTTAATTCAGTTTTGATGAAGGAAGCCTTCATAAACTTTGAAGGTATCAGAACTTACTGTTAAGACATAAGCCACTTTTTCTCTTGCCTAGTTTTGGGTAATATGCATAGCTTGTAGGTGCCATTAACATCTTTTCCACAACATTTCAGTTCTTTGGTGGTGTTTTTCTGTTTCATTCATCCACTTCAGGATCACTTCTATTAGCTTTTCATAACAGCTGACGATCAACACATATTTCAAAATACCAGAAGCACAGCAACGTTCATTCAGTAACCCATTCCCACTTCCATATATCACCCCTTCTTAGACTTGTATGTAGTACATTATCCCATTGACCCTGTTTTCAAGGCCAATCCTTTAAAATATGAACATTCAAAACAACGGTTCTCTTTGTTTGAAAAATATACTTTGGATAGCAGCTAGATTTCAGTGTGCTGAAAGCACCAACTCCCAGAGCAAACATTACTGTTATTTTATTCCCCTGGTACCCCTGCATATTTGTATAAATATTTGCTGGTGCCTTTTCTGAGACTGTAGGAACTTTGGAACAAGAACTGCATCATGGCAGTTTTGTCTCGTGAAAAGCCAGACTAGGTACTACAATAACACCAGTATTTCCTAGTAATTGCAGTCATGTTCTTTTTTTCCTGGTGTGTACTTTTACTCTGAATGAAATAAAAATAAAAATCAAAGCTGGGGAAAACAAAAACCAGACCAGACTAAACACTGAAGAGTTTCATCATCCTGAATTGGGACTAAAAAACTAACACAACTCACACAAAAGCAGTCATAGCAATAATCTCAAAGTTAGGAACACTTTTTTCATATTAAATTTTTAACTTATTTTTCCAACATTATTGAAAGAAAAAAAAACACAACACTTAAATTGGCTTTAATTAAAGAAGTCTAAATTTTTTCAGGTGTAGTATACATTTTCAAGAATTCCTTAAAGATATGCCTTCCAATTAATGATTTCTGTTTTGGCTACTGGGTTTTTCCAACAAAATTGTTATAATAATGACTTCTAAACCAGCTCAAGTAAAAAGTAATTTTTCAAAACATGCTTTTGTCTTCCTGACAGCATGCTCCATGTGGAAGTAGGAACTCTTTAAAATTAGCAGAAAGTGTATGTGGAGGAGGTGGGAAGTTTGGAAAGAGTGCTCCAAATGCCAAATCTATCATCTGTATTATTAATATGCCAGACCTGGTGCATATAAAGATGAAGGTATGAATTTGACGGTGTTTCCTCTCAATGAATACCTCTTGTGATGTATGATTCCTGATGTTAGTGTTGAAAATGTGCTAGGTGTCCATTTAAGACAGAAGGAATGTCGTAAGTAAGGAGTGAAACAGGATCCTGCACCATGACAGCCCCATGCAGAAGAGGGAACGAAGCACTGATTTGCTACATTTTTAATGAATAGCAGTGTGAAGTTAAAAATAAGAACAGCAAGAAGAGCACAGCTTTAACAAAGAGACAGAGAATGGATCAGCTCAGGAAGCTCCAAGGCCAAGCTAGCTGTAGGAGACATAGCTGCCTCTCTTGGCTTCTCTCTAAATAAAGATCCACTCCGGCCATGCAGAACAGCTGAATTGGAGCCTGGGCTTCTGTGAAAAACATATCTGTCCAAGAAGTCCTAAAACCTAGTGAAAAAAAAGGCTGATGCCAGATAGAAACGTAAAGGTTTTTTCGTTTGTTCATTTGTTTTTAATTTTGTTTCTAAATTTCATAATCTGAGAATTACTGCATGATTTGGATGTTACCCCCAGAAGTGTTTCAGATAAGCATAACTGCCTACAGCATATCGTGACTCTCTCAGTGGTTCTCCTTCTTTGATCACCTCGAGATCTCATGAAAATGGATGATAAAAAACTTGTATTGCCATCATCCCTAGGATCAACTGATAGCTTTCATTGGTAGTTGCCCAGACAAACGCCTAAGAAGAGCTGAAGGAGGTGGTGGCAACTGAGGAAATCGTAACATATCACTGAAATGGATAAATGAACCTTAGGTAATATTTTATGTGTCACCTCTGTTCCTGTGCAGGTCTTTCCACTTCCACTTGATGACCTGTACTGGGCCCTCACTGTACCACTATTATCTGAGCAAAAAATTGGTGGGAATGATTCACTCATTTGCTGTTATTCATCCACCCCCAAAAAAGCCCTTTGCGAACCTTTTCTTTTCTGAAAGCCATGAGGCAAAAGCAGAGCTTATCAATCACTTCACTAGGAACAACACCACACTCCAAAATGCATATTGATTACCATAAAACTATTGTGCTTGCACACACACTCCTCTATCTCACCTACTAAGAAAACTCTTGCACTGGCATTTCTTGCATTTTCCCCTCCAGCTTTGTTTGCATCCTCTAAGATTTACATTCCCTCTTTAGCCCATGCAAAGGAAAAGATATTCCTGGCATCTGTGTGTGCATTACCATGGTTACCTAGTTCATCTGCAGCAAAATGGGTTGGTCCATGACCTGACACTGCAGCTCCAAGAGCATATTCCTCCCTCGTCCACTGCTTTTCCCCAGCTGTTTTCTCGGAAAATCTGAATGCAACACTGGGGCACCCAAGGCAAACTCTCCCAAAGTCATCAACACAGTTTTTGCCTGTATAGTTTGTCCTTTAGCATGTTTTTTGGCCAGCCCTGTCCTTGGTTTTCAAGCAATTTTTCCAGCAAGCCATCATCAGTAGCATACCTGCAGATTCTACCTGCTGCACTTCATTTAAGGACACAGAATTACACTTCAAAATTGAGCCTCAAAGGCATGCTTACAAGAACACCTGTGACTACACAACAACCTGGGTCTGTCAGGGAAGGGCCAAGGTTTGGGGCACAAGAACGAGGATCATGAAGTCTTAAATGAGGGTCTCACCTGGGTGAAGGGAACAAACAGCTTCCTCGCACCAAATTAGTTTGGGTTTCACTGGTATCACTAAATTTACAGCACAAACTGAATAAGTTGTCATCTACTGAGATACTAGCAACCCAGGTATCAAAACTAGATAAGCTCTCAATATCAAATGAAGTATAAACAACAAAATATTGATAGAATAGAATGAAGACAGAATTCAATCCAGGCAGAAGGCATAAGTAGTTCTACAACTGGCTCAAATTTTCACTGCAACAAAACTTACCAACTTTGGTTTTTTAAGCAACATCATTCTCACAGGATTTTTCTGGGCAATATTTATAACAAAATAGAGACATCAACTGTTATGAAGAATGTTCAAGTGAGTCCTGAGAAGGATCACAAAGATGATCACAGGGCTCAAGCACCTGTCCTATGAAAACGGGCTGAGAGAGATGGGCTTGTTCAACCTGGAGAAGAGGGCTCCAGAGAGACCTTATAGCATCCTTCCAGTACCTAAAGGGGGCCTACAAGGGGACTTTTTACAAAGGCATGTAGGGATAGAATAAGGGAGAATGTATTTAAGCTGACAGAAAGGTGATTCAGGTTAGATATTAGGAAAAAATTCTTCACTATGAGGGTGGTGAGACACAGGAACAGGTTCCCTAGAGAAGTTGTGGATGCTCCATCCCTTGCAGTTCTGAAGGTCAGGCTGGACAGGGCTTGGATCAACCTAGTCTAGTGGAAGGTGTCCCTGCCCGTGGCAGGGGGGGTAGAACTAGATGATCTTTAAGGTCCCTTCCAACCCAAATCATTCTATGATTCTATGACCTATTCCCACAATTTATGTTTCTAATATTTATACCAAATATGACCTACTTAAATAAAGCAATGAGATAATCTCTGGAAATGGTACACTGATTATGTGTACCACATAATGTCAAGGCAAACAGATGTATCTCATGGTGACTCTGAAAACACAAATACCAATGAATCTCTGCGAGGAAAACAAAAGCTGTCAAAATTCGAAATGGCTTTGTAGTCATATAGCTATGTAAAATAAATTTGTGAAGTTTTCCAGACTTGATTTAATATGGCTGAAACAGAGTGGTAATTTATTTGCATCCGAACAGCAAAAAGGATCAGTCAAATGAAAAATCTACACAAAAATGACCAACTCACACACATACCTTTTCCATTTATTGTTAATGCTGATGCAATTGTGGCTGTTACTGGCACTGGCAATTGTGGCACTAATGGATGTATCCTTGGTCGGCTGCCCATCCTAGCACGCTCTGCACCAGGTCCTAATAAAGCTCCCACTGGTTTTTCTGCTGCTACTTCTGGTGCTACAGAGTCTTCTTGATCCTGCTCTATATGGTCCATTTTATCCGGGCTTTCATTCTGGAAGCCATCAACTGTTGTCCGGCTCTTCACTGGACTTTTGGGCACTAGGATTTTAATACCTGATTTTGCAAGGTCCATATTTTTCCTTCCAGAAAGAGATGGTGAACTGTTTTTCCGGAACTTCTGGGTGGCAGAAAAGAGTTGATTATTTTTTGACTCATGGTCTTTACCCATAACTAAAGACTTAGTAGATGTCTTTGAAAAAGAACTATTGGTAGATCTAGAGATTTGTTTTCTGGCATTATTTGGAGAGGTCCTGTTTGTCCTGGTTAATGTGCTTTCTTTCTGCTTTTCATTGTGGCGTCTGTTAAATTCATGTATATATTCCTCACAATTAACAAGGTGCTGCTCTGGCTCCCAAGTATCATCTTCACTGTCGTATCCTTTCCATCGCACCAAATACTCTGTTTTTCCCTTCTTGTTTTTCCTTTTGTCAACAATTCTCTCTACCTGTTAAAAACAAAAATTAAACATTAGACAGGTGCAGATGTAAGTAACTTGCATGCCAATAATTTGTTAAGTGGAGACAGATTTAAAGATACTCTTATAGTTCGGTAATTCTCTATGGGAGAACTTCAATGTGGACAAGAGTTCCCTCTCTGAATAGAGAGATCATGTTTAGATATGCTGTATAAACACACTGTGTTTACCTTATAAAACTTACCAATTTGATATTATTTGAATGATCTGCTTGTTTAGCATAAGGCATATGAGAGTATCCCTTACAAGGAGCTATACTTTTGCTACCAGGGACAAAATGGTACAGCTCAGAAAATGAGACAAATTTTTATTTTTGAGGCTGTCCCTCTTGTGAAAACACAGAACGTGTTTTGGCCAGTCTTTGATACACGTACCTGAACAAATTACCATGCCTCACTTATCTGCAAATAGAGATTATATTTATGTCACAAGTATTAAGCATGCACATGCTACACCTGCATGTGGGACCCACAGGCTAGAGGAATTCAGGCAGTGGGAGCAAAGTCCACAGGGCAGACAGCAGCAGCTGCAAGGACAGAGGCTCATGCCTTGTCACAAAACTCATGCCAATCTTGCTACTCCTGGAGAAAGGGTATTCTTTTACAGAAAAGAGGTGTAAGTGCAAAGCTACTTTCAGGATTTCCCCTTTTCATTTAATTTTTCTTACTCAGGTCGATCCTCCTGGTAAATCCTCCAGCCCATTTAATTTCAGCTGAGGGACCAATACAGCTTTCTTCCTCATCTCCATCTTCCTTTTGGTTATTAAAAAAGCAACAGGGAGGGATGGGACTATGACTTATTTCACTTATTAATTTAACTCCTAGCCCCTGATCGACAAAGACCATGCATGTTAGCCAAAACCACACATACCTAGAAGAACCTCTGAAGATCAGTAACATTTACTGGAGTGGCACTCACCAAATGAAGCACCTACAGATATGCTTGGAAGGGTGGAAAATATGAGTATGTATAGTATACATACCTATGGTATACACATATGGAATATGGTTCATTACCAAATCACATGACTCTTAACAGCAGATTCTCTTAGGAGTACACCTTAGTCTTATATGTGACATGTTATTATAATGTACTGCCAGGTTTTCTACAGTGAGGTTAAATGATTACTATTATATTGCTGCTGAGATTATAATAATTACACATCCTACAAATTCATGTGATACCCTGCAGGTGCTATACTATGCTGTCCTATCATTATCATGTTGCATAGCTCTCTTTGAATAGGTCTTAAAAAACCCAACCAAAACAGTAACACACAAATAAAATCAAACACAAACTAGCTTCACCTTCACCCTGTTACTCAGTTGTACAATTCAATGCATTTTACATGCATTATAATGCAATATAAATTGCCCAAATATTATTTAAAATGTTAAAATATGTAAAAAACATTATTATTCAGGTTACTTCACTTTTTAGTAAAGTCACTGGACTTAAAAAAAACATGCAGTTAGAAAAATGAAACTATTGTTTTTCCATGAAATGTCATTTAAGAGCATCTTAACAAAAATGCTACCCCAAATAATAAAAGAGATTATGGAGAAATATGCATTCTTTTTGTTTAGTAGACACTGTGTAAGAAGACCTTCAAGTATTAAGCCAGAAATGTTAAATTAAAACTTACAAACAAACCAATGGATCAAACTCGATATATTGTCAAAAAAAAAAAAAAAACAACACCCCAATTACTACTACAGTCTTGGTTATCCTCTCTCAACCTTCTAAAATAGATTTTAAAACCATGATTCTCAGAGAAAGAGCTCTACCACTAGAAAAGCAGTCTTATTTTCTAGCAGGAAATCTTTGTCAGAAACAGCATTGATTACGAGGCACAAAGTTCTGCTAATGTCTTTCAATACTGAAAGGCCACCCATAAAGGACATGCCCTTTTCAAGTACAAAGCCATCCCTCTCATCCAAAGAAACAGATACCTTGCAGAGATAACAGATGAACTCTAGAACAGGAGGTGCAAAAATCCATTCCAAACCCCATGATTTATACAGCAAACAGAAATGCATAACGAAAATCGTTATATTTAGCTGTACTGTCCAAGCCTCCAACAAAACATACTTTGACATTGCTTCTTTTGATCAAAAGGAGGTACTTTTCCTAACCCATTAATTCTTTTTGAAGACAACTTGTTTCTATTTTATTTACAACAAAAATTACAGCAATTAACCTGTGATACACAATTTATCCTGTGGCTTTAGAGCTTTAGTGAGGGACTTTTGGATTGCCTCAGCTTGATTAGTCTAACTCCCCTAGGACCACTTGAAAAACTGCTTAGGAATATTCTGCCTCAATACTTTTGCTGATGATGACAGCTACGTAAGGGTTTCTCATACAGAGCTGGGAAGAAGAAACTGGAATGCCATGATGCACACAGGGTTTGAGTATAGATCAGGAATAGGAATATCTATCCTAAACTAGTGGCTTATTTAAACATTCATTGCAAAAACAGTGACTACAAACTTATAGTTCTCTTTTTCTACTGAAAAAAAGAGAGCTCTTCCAAGTCTTCCACTTCTACTTTGGTGTACAGTGGTGTGATGTAACATGAAATACAACTCAAGACATATCATAGTCTCATGTTAGAAGATACTAACAACTTACATCCAAATATAAAAAAAAAAAACACAAACAAAAAACCACACACACACAAAAAGGGGGAATCTAACTGGATAGGGAAAAAAAGTCTAAAGTCAGCTAACACGCTCGAACACCTAGGTAACATCCGCATGGGTAGTAATGCTTTTCCCCCATTACTCTTACCTTGGAGCCAAGCAGGTGCTTTTCTGATTTTGTGCCAAGATAGCTCAGAGTTAAAAACTGGCAGAGTGCCCCTAAGCACCAGGGGAAGAGCAAGACCACATCCTTTGCCATAATCATGGCAGAAATGCTGGTAACAACTAGGTCACATAAACTACGTTACCTACAGCATCCAATGCCTTGTGCCATGGGGTAGTATTTCTTTCTAGCAATTAAAAGATCCTGCACTGTCAGGACTTGCTGCTAATGGTTAGTTTCCAAGTGTTGCAGTAAAATCAAAATAGAATGGAAAATTACATAAAAAGAAAAGATAAAACAAGTATGAGGGAAAGTTATCAGCCAAAAAGATAACATCTCCCAGTTTATTTCAGCGTGCTACCACTTTCCCCACATGGAATAGGGATCAATAACACTCAAAACCTCAGCCAGTAGAAAAACTGACAGAAAAACAACATGCTGCTCAGAGGTATAATCCAGCCCAAATTATAATCCCACATACCATAGTTATATCTGAGATTTCCTGTCTGTAAAACAGTAAATTTCCCTTCCATGAATGTGGTGAGACCTGGTTCACATTTGCTTTCTCTCCCTGAGGAAGCAGATACTTTGATTTTAATTGCTTTTATCAGCAAAGTACACTGCACTTACACTTTTTCAAAAACCAGACAAGAACTGGATAAGGTTACAGGCCAAACTGCTGTTTGGCTACAGCTATGCCAGGTGAGAATGGCAGCACTGTAACTGCTCCTCCTTGCCCTGTACTCCCCATCTGTAAGCACTTCTGTAATTACTCCCTAATGTAGTTCTGTCAAAGCGACCTGGTTTAGATATTACGAATACCTGCTCAGGTAGGCATCCTGAAATAACTGGTTTGGAGAGAAGTCACGCATGCAGTATTTTCTGACGCATTTAAAAGCACTGCAACTTTCAGCAGAGGACAACACCTATGGGCAGGACAGGCACAGAAGCCACTTCATTATGCTGTGGTCAGAAAAAGGACATGCAATCTTAATCGATGGTGGAAGAACTTTAGCTCAGGTCAATAAAAGTAAGCATAAAATTCAAGAAGTAGTTCTCATTCTAAAGCACTGTAATTTAGGCATATTTGTAAACTCTATAAAAACCCATGTTCTGTGTGTGTAAGTCTATATGCACACATTATATATATACAAAGATCATATTTTAACAGATTACAAGAGATTAAACTGAAAGTACAGTTTTGGGGGAGGGCAACAAAAACCAGAATGAGAAAAATAAACATAAAAGTAAGCATGTAGATATTCAATGAGCACCTTGTTTATTACAAAACCATCTTCTATTCATATCATGTTCCTCTCTGTCCTCATATTCATCTCAGGCTAAATTAGTTTAACAATAAGTTAACAGAATAGCATCTATTTGACTCCATACTCTGTTGTCTTTAAATACAGAAGAAAGTCTCCAACTAACATAACAAGGCTATGTTTACATTAGTGCTTTGGTTCAGAGCAATAGCACAATTTAGAAGCAAATCCTTCTCCCCTCCACACTATTTCCACTTACTGTGCAATGGTTTTGTTCACAGATCGGTCTTTGTATACATGATGAGGATTCTTTAAGGAGAAACATAAACTGGAAACGGAAATATAGCAATGCAATTGTGTTATCAGTCATGCTTCAATCCCTAAGGGGCCACACAGGTCCAAGCAAATAACAGCTCCTCACAGTTTCAACACACGTTGTAGCATGTATATTTGATTGTGAGAGGCTCCACTAAATCTAGGCCAAAACAGAAGTGCCACATAGCAGAATATGTAGATATGAGGTCATAGCACCAACTACTCAACTGATTTTCTCCAATTGAGACAAATGACTACTGTAGACATTCCCCAGTTCAGAGACTGAATCTAGAATATATGTAAGTCTTGCACACATGTGTGTACTATATATGAACAGTCAACCCTTGGCTAAATTGGAAACTGTTCCATATACAAATGGAACCTAAATGATCACCCATAACAAAACAGCAATGTTTATGAATATGTCCTCTATTTATTACAATCTTGCAGAGGTCACTAATAAACAGTATTCAAATACTTCTCATCATAAATAAAATAAATGCATTCAACATTAAAAAAATGCAACTCATACACAGCGGCATACAGTGCATGAAAACAGTTAAATGCAGAGTTCTGCTTAAAGAAAAAGAACAAAGTAGCTCTGGGGAGACAGTTATTCAAAAGAAATTGGATGGTGATGTCAAAATACACCTGAAAGTCTGCAGAATATGCACTAAAATCTTCAGTTTATATAATGTATTAGAAAATATGCCATTTACAATACAATGGCTTAACTAACTTTTGCTCATATGTCACAGCAGATTGCACCAGCAGGTAAATTTTAAAAACACCTTAATACACATATGTTCAGAATACCAAAACCATAGTAGTATGGTTTTAGTTCAAACAACATCATATAAAAATTACACTAGGATATCGTATACATCCTGGAGTTCTTCTCTACTGTAACTCCCAATATTTTACTCCCTTTGTGTTAGCCTGGGGACGTACATGTAAGCCTGCCAGCACATGCTTCTGGAGCTGACTGATTTGATTAGCAGGACAGAATGATTGGATTAACAGTTGATGAACTGTTGTAAACTGAGCCACTGCATCCTTATGGCACAACTGGCCACAGTGTCTATACAGTGCAGGACTATAGCTATGGTGATGACTGTAGTACATATATATTGTTCTGGAAACCAGAGCCATACAAAATTATTATGGATCAAATGTGGGCAGATTATAGCCTTTGTGTCAAAATAGCTAGAGCAGATGGTACAGCTTTTGTGTTTCTTTTGTGACAGCTCTGGGATGAGGGATGATACCTGATCTGGCCTAAGGCCTGCCAATACAGAGTTCACTCACTCAACTGTCTTCTGGCAATTGGGACCAGCAATATAAGTTCATACAGGATTCTCGCTTTGCAAACCACAGCCACTCCTAACCTGCTTTTGAGGAAGCAGTGTGTGTAGTGAAGCTGAAATGCATTCATGCCCATGAACAGGAGTTGCAGAAAGGACTAATACATTTTAGGTAGTCCTTTATGTTAGCCATGCAATAAAGAGAACTGTATATCTCAATCTTCTTTCAAGAAAGTAAATAACTGTGCTAAAACAAATATTAAGATTTCTTTTTTCCCCAAGCTTTACTTCATTCAAAGAATGTCCATTCTTTTAGGATTCCTGGACACAAGTCATGCAAGAGCTAACTTTGTGGCTTTCTGTAACACTCAATTACTATACTGGCCTGCAGGTCATAACTAAAGTTTTAATTCACACTCTGTATAAATTTCTAATTAAGTTGCCTATAAAAACACAATTGTTTCAGTAAAGCTTATAATTTATCATCAACTTTACGACGTACATCCTTCCAAAGTCTTAACAAAGACAATAGACAAAATAATTATTGGATTCTCATCAACGAGCCAGTGGTTCCAGAGAATCGCAGCTGTGGTGTGTGTCATGCCTGGCTGCACAACCACCTCCTAAGAAGGCACTTCAGGAAGTTCTATGCCTCGTACTTATATTCAACAAACTCAGCATCGCTGTACCTACAACTCCTTCATGATCTGAAAAATAGAGCCTGAAATCAGGAAAATATGGAGCCTTTTCCATAGAGGACACCAGGGCAATGGGCAGGGAGGGAGGACCTGTGACACAATCATTTTGCCTTCAAGAATTAACTCAGAATGCTGAGGTTTACTTCCTCACAAGTCACTGCTGATAATTGATGCTAAAATATAAGCCTCAAAAAACTTTCCATATATAATTTACACTGAAATAATCAAGCGAGTTGCAGTGCAAGTTACAGCCTACTACAGAATTGATCAAGTGCTTTAATTATAGTTATCGAATTATTGCAAAAATGGTTAGAAAAATCCTACTCTCATCAACTCACTGCTCATAACTGTTCAAATCTTTTTTTACAAAGAGATAAAACAGACTTACACATTTTCTATTGGCACAAAAGCAGACTGAAAATACATGAAAAGCTGTAAATATCTGTACAAATACTGAATATAAACAAAAACACCTGCAACACTGGATTCTTATAAAACATGCACAGTTTGAAGTAAGAACAAGTAGCATCAAATAGGCTTATCATCTTAAATGGAAATGGCCCTAATCAGAAGGAACTAATAGAAGTTACTAGCATTTGATTCAAGATATACATTTATGAGTAGTCAAAGCTATTACATAGATATTACTGTGTTATTAAGTTATTAAAAAATTCTCGTTGCTCATTATTAGAAGATCTCAGCATCATCCACAAACAGAATTCTGAAGAAAATGCTTCCCATCTTCAGTACATTTGTAAAAGCTATTTCCCTCAGGTATCAGTGTTGGGACTGGTCTTCTTCAACATCTTTGGCAGTGAGATGGACAGTGGGATTGAGTGCACCCTCAGCAAGTTTGCTGATGAAACCAAGCTGTGTGGCTCGGTTGATACATTGGAGGGAAGGAATGCCATCCAGAGGGACCTTGATACGCTTGTGAGGTGGGCTGATGCCAACCTGATGAAGTTTAACCA